>SJYC01089988.1:44-41237 GCA_006408675.1 Madoqua kirkii | reverse complement strand
TGTACTCTGCATGTGATCCAACAATCTCACTATTGGGTATGTATCCAAACACAACTATAATTCAGAAAGATACATGCACCCAAATGTTCATAGCAGCCTATTGACAATAGCCAAGCTATGGAAACCACTTGGAAACAACCCAAATGTCCCTCGGCAGATGAATGGATAAAGAAGATGCAACACATATATGCAATGAAATGTTACTCCAGCCTGAGAAAGAATGAAACCATGCCATTTCCAGCACCGTGGATGGACCTAGAGATTATATACTGAGAGAAACAAGAAATCTAAATATATGTATAAAATCTAAAATATGACATAAGGGAACTTATCTGTGAAATAGAAACTGATTTAGAGACATAGAAAAGAAACTTGTGGTTGCCAGCAAGGAGGGTAGGTGAGGGAGGGATGGGATGGGAGCTTGGGATTAGCAGGTGCAAACTGTTATATATAAAATGGATAGGCAACAAGAGCCTACTGTATAGCTCAGGGAACTATATTCAATATCCTATGAAAAACCATAATTGAAAAAATATGAAAAGAATACATATATATTAATATGTTTATATGTTAGTGGATCGCATTTCTGTTCAGCAGAAACTAACACAACATTGTAAATCAACTATAACTTAATAACAAATTAAAATATATTAATAAAACAAAATTGTTGTTGTAAACAGGTATACTACCTTTAGTAAATAAAAATACAGAATGGAAACTAAGAAAACGAGAGAGAGGAAATTCCAGGAAGTTTGGTAGAGTAATTGTCCATCCCTCTGGTCACTTCACTGCTGCAGGGTCAGGAAACGGGGGACAGGTTAAGGAGCTGCCACTTGTCCCAGAGCTCAATTGCCTCTGCTGTCCCAGCAGAAGGGCTCAATTGCCAGCTTTGATTCTTGTGCAAAGAACAGCTTGGAGGAGGTGCTCCCTCAGAGCTCAGAGCTCATTCCCTTTTCCCTCCTCAGCTGGTTTGGCACATAACCAGCACCAGCCTTCATGTCTGACTGGTTAGACGGCTTGCTCACTTATCCACGCTCACGGCAGGCCCTTCTAGCTGGCCAGAAAGTGGATGTCTTTTATCTGTGTGTCTGCCTGACCCAGGAAGTGCCAGTTGATGGGTATTTGATATAAGGGATTAGCACTGACGTCTAGATTGCCTAAGGAGACGGGAGCAAGTCAACAGGTCCCTCCCTGCGGGCTTCTGATGGAGATGAGGCTGCAGGAAGCAGAGTGAAAATATCCTCAAGACCCAGAAAATGGGAAACATATGGAGAAACGGAAAGGCAAATTCCTTCCACTTCTCAGTCCTGTCCATAGCAGCTCCTACACAGGAGAGTGTCCCCATGGGAGACTTGACCAGTCAGTCTAGCAGAAGGGCCTGTGTGTTCAGTGGCTTGTATCACTTAGGATGACGCCCTCAGTTCAATATAAAAAAGGACAACAAAGGTCCTGTTGCCTTCTGTGGCAGCTACATATCTATTTTTTAATTTTTACTTCTATATTATGTGACATGAATGCATCCGAAAGACTTGTATCGAAAAAGAAAGTTTTTATAAAGGACTTGGTGAGTAGGAAGTACTGAATGTCATGTTGCTGGCAAGGTGACATGACGTCTTCGTTGAGTTTTGCTTAACCCAGGAGCCTCTGCAGTCTTGGATTCAGGACTGAACCTAACCATGGTCACCAGTCATGAAGCCCCCTGTGTGAAAGTAGCTGAAAACTCCCAAGCACGTGAGCACACACTTTGTATTCAATGCAACATTGTACTATTGGAATATTTACTCTCAGTATATCTAGAGATGGGCTTGATAGTCTTCTTAAGGATACAAAATATTAATATAACATGTAAAAAGAAACAGACTGCCTTAAACACTGACCCAAAAAAGCCTATATGATAAAGAACAGCAAGTACAACTTTCTTTTCCATAGTTCAAAAAAGACTGGATACAGACTTTTTAAAAAAATTACAAAGTTTCATACCTTTGCATTCTTAAAGTATTACTTATTTTCAGTATAGGGCAATTACTCTTTTTAAAATATGAGATTTTCCTCTGTATATATAATATGCTTTCTTTTCTCATTAATTAAATTTAGCCCCTGAGTTGCCCTCACCCAATTCTGGGCATTAAGATGCAGACCTGCCCCTGACCTTCATCCCCAACAGGTTTACTGGTCACCAGGCTCGGTATTCAGGTCTAAGGGGATAACTGTTGGCAAGGTGTCTGCCTTCAAGGCTTTTATTTCCCCGAGGAATAAAGAAGCAAAGTGAGCCAGCATATGGATCTGTGCCAACTGTGCCAAGTGCTGCACGGCAACGACATAGCCAGCAGCCACTGAGAATGGTCTGCGGGCTGAGACCTGAAGGAGGGAAATGGGCAGAGGAGCGAAGAGGCAAGAACAAACAAACCGGATGGAGGCAGTGGCAAGGGTCAAAACTCTGAGGGCCTCCGGGGCCCAACCGGGCCGCAGCGCTGGGGTCTGCAAGGAAGTGGAGAAGGTGCTTGGGCGGGAGCTTGAGTGTATTCTGAAAGGATGGGAAGCCACTGGGAGATTTCAGCAAGGAGGTAGCATGACCGATTCACAGTTTTTGAAGATTATTCTTGACTGTGGTGATGGTTGAATGTATATGCACACACACATTCACACATACACACACACAAGAGTGCAGGTAAAACTGCTGAAATCAACTCTGTGGATTGCACCATTGTCGATTTCCTGGTTTGATACTATCTGATAGTTATGCAAGATGTTATCACTGGGGGAGACTGGGTGATAGGTATATGGGATCTCCTTCTACACTGTTCTTTGCAATTTCTTATGAATCTATAATTATTTCAGAATAAAAAGTTGATCATCAAAATAAAAATGATCATTCTGAGTCCAGTGTGGAGAATGAATGGGAGGCTTTGCAGGAGGTACAGAAAGAGATCTTGGGGCTTAGAACAGAGACGGAGGCAGAAAGAAGTAGAAGGATTTGAAATGCATTTTAAAAGTAGAAAAAGCAGGAGCTCTCAGCAGATTAGATGTTGCCTGGGCCAGTAATGGGGGGAAGGGGTTGGATGAAGGATAACTCAGTGTTAGGTTTCAGTAGCTCAGTGGATGGTGGTGATATTCTATACATTTATTTTTGGAAAAAATTCCCAGTCAGCTATCATTTCAAAACAACATGCAAACAAGCATCTTAGTGGGGGAGGGATGTATCTTTAGTAATATTAGGGGACAAAACTTTTTAAAAGGAATAGATTTCAGACAGTCTAAGAGTTGAACTGAAGTTAGAAACTCAAAACTTTAATCAAGATTTTGCTATGAGATGTGTGACCCTGGACAAGTCACTTCATTCCGTCTGAGTCTCAGTTTTCTCACCTGTTTAAAAAGAAAAAATGAGGAAGGACTAAATAGAAGCTCTCTGAATTTCTGAGTTTAAATTCTGTAAAACCTGAGGTATTTACGTTGAAGCTGGGTGACTGTGTTTTTACTGACCTCAGGCATGGTGAGTAACCCAGCAGTGTGAATTTTCTCTACACACCAATTCTCATGACATCAGTTGCTTTTAATTCTGTACCTATGCCAACTTTGCATTGCAGGAAGAGCCCTCCTAGTCCCGGAAGATCAGCACCTTTGCAAGACATCGCAACCAAGGTATGGGTTGTAACATGATACCCTGGATGCTACTCTGTCCCCAGTAAACCACCCAAACTCTCTCTGGCCTGTGGCAGGATTAGCTGAGAGACACAGAGAAGCCACTGCTGACGGGGCTGAAACTGTATCTGGGCCTGATGGACGGCATCAGTGCACGGCCTGGCTCGTTGCCCGGACACTGCACTGCGTTGGGCCTCCTCAGCTGCCACGTTAGACCATGTGATTCCTTCTTGTCCTAGACTATCCGCAGAGTCATCTCCCTGAAGACACCATTTTGAGTCTGATTTGACTGACGTACTGCACTCATCACACTGTAGGTGTTGCCTGGCCATGTAAATATCTCTTATTAAACAAAGGGAGGGTGCCTTTTGAGAAGATGTGGCCTCCAGAAGGACACTAAGCCCTATTACTGTTTAATCTCTAAGTCATGTCCAGCTCTTTGGAAGGCCATGGACTGCAGCACGCCAGGCTCCTCTGTCTTCCACTGTTTCCCAGAGTTTGTTCAAGTTCATGTCCATTGAGTTGGTGATGCTCTCTAACCATCTCATTCACCCTACCTCCTTACAAAAGCCTTAAAGAAATCAAAACTCTGCCCAAGTAGAAGGGTGTTCCATCTTTCCTTTCAGTGGACACTTATTGAGGCCCTGCTGTATCACAGGCACTGCTAGGGCGCCAGGGAGCAGCTGCAGACTTCAGGGGATCTTGCTGAGGCCTCATGTCCCAGACAGAGCAAGACACTCAAAAGTTCAGGCCCAAGAACCCTTTCCCTAGTGAGCAAATCATCTTTCAGATTACATTAAATTTGATTTTTTCAGATGGGAGTGTTCGAGTGATATTAACAGTCTAAACATAGCCCTGGGTATCCAAGGTATCACCCTTATGTCTGAAAGTGAAAATGTTAGTCGCTCCGTCACGTGCGACTTCTGAGACCCCCATGGACTGTAGCCTGCCTGTCATCCATGGGAGTCATCCATGGGATTCTCCAGTCAGGAACACTGGAGTAGATGGCCATTCCCTTCTCCAGGGGATCTTCCTGACCCAGAGATTGAACTGGAGTCTCCAGCACTGCAGGAGGATTCTCTACCATCTGAGACACCAGGGAAGCCACCCTCATGTCTAGGGGGTAGAAAATTAAAGTTTGAAGGAACTAAACCCGCATCATTGCAATTCAAACAGCCAGTGTCTCGCCCTGGGTCTTGCCTGGCCTTTCCTCCCTCTGCTCTGTCACCACTGCAGCTCATTCATAGTCCTACCTGGTGTTTGTCTGCAAGTCTTTTCAGGCAAATCCCTCAAAAGCCTCCAAGGACTACCTCTTCTCTACCGAATCACACCTGAGTTCCTGAACACTTGGCTCCCGTGACCCTCTGGGATCGACCTCCCCTCTACTGGCCCAGCTTTACATCCCCTCTGCCCTATCACACCCCTACCCTGGGTGCGTGGGACTCACTGCCCCGGGATCCCTTTGCTCACTGTCTTTCTGAGTTTTTCTTTTTTTTTTTTTAATGTAATAATCCAAATCATAGACACATTTTAAGACCCAACATAATTGGCCCCTCCTCTCAGGAGAATTCCTTGACTGCTCTAGCCTTCTTTACTTTCTCTCCCCTTTCATTTATGGCACTTTTATTTTCTTGGTACTTTTCCATCTTGCACTTCACTATGTGCTTTTCCCAGCTGCTTAATATGTCATTATTGTCCCTCTAATGAAACAGAAAGTGTACTAACGACAGGCATTCTGTCCCACTCACTTTTGTGGTCCCCTCTGCAGCTCTGAGCTACAGGGCTGGATAATAAATGTACCACTATTGCTTGAGACTGGGGCTTCAGTGATCAGGGAGGTAAATCTGTCTGGAGTCACCCTGAGTTGCTGACACAGGTTCAGAAAGTTTCCAGGTTGGCAACACTGCAAAATCATCATTTTGAGCTCGGGTCTCCTCGGTCAAGGAAACTGAGGAACTAGTCCTTCCATCCTCTGCCCTCAGTCCCCACCCTTGTCTTCAGACTAAAACCACCACCCACATCCAGCTGGCCTGGGACCAGCAGAAATAATTTACTGGAACATGTATTACCAATTTGCCCAAAGAAGACAATTCTGCAGAATTCCTTTAAAATTAACCATGAACTAAGATTTCCAATCCCATACACTCTATTAACTATACTCCAAACACTCTTTCAAATATTTAAAAATGAACCCATGTATTATGGAGCTATCATCAATGTGTTCATGCTATTTTGAGTTCTGGGTGGGTTTTTTTTTTTTAATTTGCATTATTTCAAATGCTGTATCCATATTAATCAACATTTTCACACAGAATCTTATTAGCTAGCTCATATTCCATTATGTTCAAGCAGCATAGTTTACTAAGTCTATAAAATAGCCTTTAATATGTATTTTCAGCACACTGCATGGTGGGGTGCCATCTGTACTGACCCACTGGGGCCCTGCCGGGGAGGAAACCCTGACATTTCATTTCTCTTTCACAGTCACTGCCACAAATCTTTTTACAGTAGCTGCCTCCAGCTAAATGCCAGATTGCACCTCAAGAATGGGGGTGGGGAAGCTAATTTGTGCTCATCTTTCACCCGTCTCTTTATATTAGAAGCTCAATGCAGGCAATTTTATCACAAGGAGAAGGAATTCAGGCTACTGGCTGGTGTTTTATTTTTACGTCCACCTATATGCCAAATGGCAACCCACTCCATGTTCTTGCCTGGAGGGTCCCAGGGACAGGGGAGCCTGATGGGCTGCTGTCTATGGGATAGCACAGAGTCGGACACGACTGAAGCGACTTAGCAGTAGCATGCCCTTTTGTGGTCAGTGTCACATCACAAACCATGCGTGGGGGTCGTCTGGTATGCATGAGTCTGCACTAGCATTCCTGTGTTGTAAATGCAGTTCCGAAGCTCTCAGCATGGCCGGCAGGAAACACCCCAAAGACCCCAGAAGTTGCTGTTCTCACTCTTACTCCCTTCCATTGCCACTGCCCTCCATCTATTCCATCCAGACACGGAATCCGCCATCTCTGGGAACAGCCAAGAGGCATCATCTGATAGTGAACACATCTGAAAGGCATGTGAAAGGTGCAGATGCAGAGGCCAAGAAATGGGCCACGGGAACCTCTACTGAACACACTGCACGCTGGGCCCAGGGAAGTCAGATGCAAATCACAGAGTCGCCATGCCCACTTGCTAAGGTCTACTGCATATAAAGCAGGCGGTAGAGAATGTTGCCGAGGTACCCACCAGGTATGAAGGGAACTGCAGCCTCTGGCCCCCTGCCCCACTTTTGCCAGCCTGGTATCTGCAGATTCACTGCTCCCCTGTCCCCAGCCAGGCCTGTGGGTGGAGCTGACTCTGCCCCCAGCTCCGGAGGCAGGGGCATCTGATTGGTTTATGCTAATTACTATATCTCTTCTTCCTGGCCTCAGTGACTGGTTCAGGGATAGATACTGGACCCAAATGGTCAATATGGCAGGGAGAGATTTGCAGGAGCTTCAGAGAAGGGGGGAAAAGTCTCTTCCATTGGAACCACAGGAGCAAAAGCTTTCTTTCCCTTTGAATGGGACAGAGGGTGGATGTAACTGCAGGACCTGCTGGCAGCCTCTCCAGTCCACTTTAGACCTGAGAATGGCACCAGCATCACAGAAGCAGAGCCAAGGAGAAAAAGTGGGGCCCAGTCACACTATAGGGGACCTGAGTTCAACCAGACCTCAGGCCAGGCAGACAACTGGGCCTGTCGGTTACATAAGTGAATCGGCTTCACTACCTGAGCCTGCTTGATTTGTATTTTCTCTTTGTTGCAACACAGTAGTAGAACTTGAGTGTTGTTTGGCTGGGAAAACTGGCAAGCTAACAGCTGGCTCTAATATGATGTGATAGGTGCCACTTCCACGGAGGCCAAAACCAAGCAGAAGAAATGATTTGCTCTGACTCAGAGGGAAGGGGTTCTCCTACTTCACAGGAGACCGGGAAATGACCTGGTGCCCAATTCCCTCCTCAGACACCTTCACGGGCAATTACAACACTGGCCCTTAGAATGTTTCACAGTCATAAGAAAGCTCCAAGTCAGACAGGGAGCATAGCGCCTGAGGTCTCAGAGCTACATGTCACTGTTGGAACCAGAATAGAAACCTATAGGTTTTTCAGGATTTTAAAAAATCTTAATCCAGCAAGATTTTAAAGATTTTTGTTTATAAATTCAAAACTGGTTTGTTATTTTTAAGTTATTATGATCCTTTCATTTGAGATCCACCTGCAGTGCAGGAGACCTGGGTTTGATCTCTGGGTTAGGAAGATCCCTAGGAGAAGGGAATGGGCTACCCACTCCAGTATTCTTGCCTGGAGAATCCCATGAACAGAGGAGCCTGGTTGGTCTCAGTCAATAAGGTCACAACGAGTCAGACATGACTGAATGACCTTCACTTCACTTCCCTTGTTAAGCAGTAAATCCAGCTTTTCTCTATATTTGAACTCATCTGTTTTGTTAACTCACAGATAGCGGGGTGTAGATATTTTGCAGAGTGGAAAAATGCTGACTTGGAGGCAGTGTTCCAAGTGTCACAGGATCCTATCACGAGGTAGGTTGTGATGCTGTTAGACTTCTTTTGAGAAAGCCAGGGAGCGAGCCTTGGGGGGTTTCAAGGCTCTGTATCCTAGATGTCTATGAGGATGGAGGTGCTTCAGAGTCACGAGGCCATAAACAGCAAAATGGTCTCAGTCCTGGGATTCAGCATGAAAGAGGCAGCACATGTTAGAGTAGAAAGGAGTGAAGCTGAAGCAGGGAAACATTCGCCCATATTCTTGGAGGAGGGAGAGGCGGGCACAGAGGAGAGAGGGGTTATCAGAAGAAATAGTCAGTACCATTCCTTATGTTCCCTTTGAACAAAATCTTATAAGGAGAAGGCTCAAGAGGAGGGGGAAGAAGAAGCAAATACTAGGAATAGCATTTTCTGCATCACAGGGATCAGGGTGAAGATGGTGAGGAGAAACAACAGAGAGACCCACATTGTTAAAAAGAAAAAAAGACTGAACAAAGAGGTCAAATTGGGATTTAAAGAGAGTAAGTGCAGGGTAGCAGCATCTGCCACCCCCAAATATGACTGCAGGGATTCAGGACATGCCACCCCCAAATATGCGGCTTTGACCGATGGCTATTTCGAGCTGTAGACACTCGAGAAACGGCAAATGCAGGATGAGGCTTTCTCTGCCAGGTCCCCTGCTCGGTCTAGAGACTCTCAGCTGTCAACACCTCTCCTCTTAGGAAGTCTTATCAACCCCAGAGGACTGAGTCATCACAGGAGAGGAGGCTAGAGGTCAGCACAACACCTGGACTTCGTCCCAGACAACCACACCTCCCAGGGAGTCTTCTCATCTCTCCTAAAAATTACTCTTCCTTAAGAAGCCTACACTCTAGCCCCTTTCCTCATTAAGATCATGCGCGTGTGCTAAGTCGCCTCGGTCATGTCCTACTCTCTGCGATCCTGTGGACTGTAGCCCACACAGCTCCTCTCATCCATGGGATGCTCCAGGCAAGAATACTGGAGTGGATAGCCATGCCCTCCTCTAGGGGTTCTTCCTGACTCAGGGATCGAACCTTTGTTCTTTTACAGATCTAAGTCTAAATTCTAAGCCACCTCGGGGAGTTACTCTCTGGGTACTTTCCATGTATGGGGGCATTATGCACTGCGCTCATGCTCAGCTGTGTCTGACTCTTTACGACCTCATGGACTGTAGCCCGCCAGGCTCCTCAGTCTGTGGGATTCTCCAGGCAAGAATACTGGAGTGGGTTGCCATTTCCTTCTCCATCCTGTATGCACTAGTGATGGTCATAACAGACTGTGATTCACGGATCTGGTGTGGATGCAAGAGTGTGCATCTTCACAAACATCCGGGTAACCCTGGGCAGGCACATGGCATCCATATCTGAGGTGGGGGGAGGGGTGAGAAACTCATCCAGAGAAATCCCTGGGAGAAAATGTTAGCAACTCGGATGAATCACCTGGATGAAGACAAACCATCAGAAGCAACCTGACCTCCTGTCCTCTTGGAGTTGATGGCTTACTCGTTCAGTTCAGTTGCTCAGTTGTGTCCCACTCTTTTCAACCCCATGGACTGCAGCACGCCAGGCCTCCCTGTCCATCACCAACTCCCAGAGACTGCTTAAACTCGTGTCCATCCAGTTGGTGATGCCATCCAACCATCTCATCCTCTCTCATCCCCTTTTCCTCCTGCCTTCAATCTTTCCCAGCATTCGCATCAGGTAGCCCAAGTATTGGAGCTTCAGCTTCAGCATCAGTCCTTTCAATGAATATTCAAGACTGATTTCCTTTAGGATGATCTAGTTGATTTCCTTGTAGTCCAAGAGACTCTCAAGAGCCTTCTCCAGCACCACAATTCAAAAATGTTAATTATTCTGCACTCAGCTTTCTTTATGGTCCAACTCTCACATTCATACATGACCATTGGAAAAACCATAGCTTTGACTAGATAGACCTTTGTTGGCAAACTGATGTCTCTGCTTTTTAATATGCTGCCTATGTTTGTCATAGCTTTTCTTCCAAGGAGTAAGTGTCTTTTAATTTCATGGCTGCAGTCACCATCTGCAGGGATTTTGGAGCCCCCCAAAAAATCTGGTTTGATTTCCTTGTAGTCCAAGAGACTCTCAAGAGCCTTCTCCAGCACCACAATTCAAAAATGTTAATTATTCTGCACTCAGCTTTCTTTATGGTCCAACTCTCACATTCATACATGACCATTGGAAAAACCATAGCTTTGACTAGATAGACCTTTGTTGGCAAACTGATGTCTCTGCTTTTTAATATGCTGCCTATGTTTGTCATAGCTTTTCTTCCAAGGAGTAAGTGTCTTTTAATTTCATGGCTGCAGTCACCATCTGCAGGGATTTTGGAGCCCCCCAAAATAGAGGCTGTCACTGTTTCCATTCTTTCCCCATCTGTTTGCCAGGGAGTGATGGGACAGGATGCCATGATCTTAGTTTTTTTAATGTTGAGTTTTAAGCTGGCTTTTTCACCCTGATCTTTCACTTTTAGTTGGTGAAAAAAAAAAGATTCTGGTTACGCAAGAATGTACTTTGTTTTCTTATCTGTTTTACAGTGATGGCTCCCCATCCTTTCATTATGAAGTATCATTTGTATTATTTTTTAATGTAATAGTTAACCAGAGCTTCTGACCAGCATGACACAGCTAAGACTTGAGAATAACCTGTCCCAAATTCAGGCCCAAAGCAAAGAATCTTGATTTTAGATCTGGGGTTGTAAATACATGCTAAAGAGCAGGTCATACCTGATCAAGACTCCAGGGGTATGAACCCAGCAGAGCAAGAGTCATGACCAACTGAAACTGACACTGTCTTTCTGTGAAGGAGCCAGTAGGAAACTGTGTCCGTAGAGCAGGATGCTCCCCCTCTAAAGAAGCCTGCAGTTGCCGGGCTCCAGCCTGTGGCTGTCATGCAGGAACGTGACCAACCAGATTGCTCAGTTTTTCAAGAGTAGACAAAAATCAGATATTTGCAAGTGAGATCTCCTGGTCTGAAATCTCCAGGTCAGAATACTGGAGTGGGTAGCCTTTCCCTTCTCCAGGGGATCTTTCCAACCCAGGGATCAAACCCAGTCTCTCTC
Source organism: Madoqua kirkii (assembly GCA_006408675.1). Classification (NCBI taxonomy): domain Eukaryota; kingdom Metazoa; phylum Chordata; class Mammalia; order Artiodactyla; family Bovidae; genus Madoqua; species Madoqua kirkii. Next base: position 29,961 of record SJYC01089988.1, on the reverse strand, counting down.
ATTGCAGGCAGATTCTTTACCAGCTGAGCCACAAGGGAAGCCCTATATTATTATATGTATGAACTATATACTGCACTCTTACAAATAGAATAAGTTATAGAAAATAAAATACTATCAATAAAATCATAAAGAAGAGAAAATACAGTACTGTTCTGTGTTTATCCATACTGTAAATTTATGTCATCTGTTTGAGTCATCTGTCAGTATATATTGACATCTATATTTCCTATGATAAAAAATGCTACAGATGTTATAAATATTACTAACACTAAACACCCAAAGTGAAAAGATAGTATGAAAAAGAAACAGATATTTATTTACAGAAATAACTATTCACGCCCTGATTATGAAGAAGCAGCAGTATAACTGCCTTATTGTTGCCTGGTATAATCAATACAATTGCTTCACTGTAGACTAGCCTCTACAATAAGAAATGAATTTTCATAAATATTCATACCATAGTATTATAAGCATTGTTACATTTTTAAAAAACATCACTTATCTGTGGTGATAGACCAATTCACAATTTCTCCAATTATTAGAAACTGAGATAAACTGTATGGTAATATAATTCTTTGAAAGCAAAGTGATAAAACAGTACAAAAACTGACACTTAAAAAATTTTATATTAAAGTATTAATTTTATATTAAATATTACCCACCTTATGCCGATGTAAGGGTAGACTAGTATCTACATATATTTTATGCAGTCATGACATACCCAACTTTTTCTTAATTTTTCTATATTTCTAGACTGTGTGATTTTTTATCAAATTGTGGCAAATCTCAGAAAAAATGTTCAATATATTTGCTGAAAAAAATCCATGTATAAGTGAACCCATGCGATTCAAATCCATGTTGTTCAAGGGTCAATGGTATTGAAAAGAACTGGCCCAGGACCGTTGCTCCAGATCACGGGTCAGAAAACTCCCTTAAAAGGCCAGATGGCAAGTGCTGGAATCCTTGCACACCACTGGCTCTGGCCGCATTGCCCCACTCTTCCGTGGCGGCCTGAAAGCAGCCGTGGATCACTTATGAACTCGTGGCTGCTGCAGTGTCTCAACAAAGCTTAATTTACAAAATCAGGCAGTTCTCTTGTGGGCCAGTTTGCTGACCCTTTCTGTAGAGTGTCTTGTTCCGGAAACTTTTGACATGTATCTGATCAATCTGGTTTGCCTAATTTAAAAAGAAAAGAAAAGAAAGCTATTTTTAACTGTTTAAGTTGAGATTTATTGTGATAGGAATCTTCCAGAAATAGCCTGACTCTGTACGCGCCTTGTGGTAGGATACACCACACAGGTGCACAGGTGGTACAGAGTACAGAGAAGGGGGAAATGGGCCCCTACAAGCTCCAGCTGGCCCAACACTGCAGTCTCAGTTCAGAGAATTGCTTCGGATCGGCCCCCAGCTCTGCCTGTTTCCTGGGTCCAACGTGCTTCCCAGTTGATGTCGTTTTCCACCCTCGACACAGGGTCCTGCTGCTGGAAACTGTGCCTCACACTCTGCATCCTTGGGATGTTACCAGTCAACACCAATAAAGTCACATGCTAAATTTAGCACAGCCCTGCCTGTAAAGCCAGTCAGAACTGTCACCCTGTAATTGCAGTCGGCAACACTTCCTAGCGGCTTGACTCCTGCTGATTTTCCCTGAAACTCAGCCTCTTGCTTGCAATAAACCTGTGTGGCTGGCTTTGATCTTTGTGGCTGAAGGTGCCAAAGCCACTGTTTTATGCCAGCCGATCCCCTTCCACCTAGGAGCAGACCCCAGTGTTTTAACTGTCACAGCTTTGCCAGGGCTGAAGGAGCAATAAGTGGTCCCAGCCATCCTCCTATAGAGAGCTGGGTGAAAGACTAAATGAGGACCACACAAAGATGATCTCAATCAGCCTCTTTTTAGGGATGTCAGCTTGAGGATGAGAAGTGAGTGGTGGTCAAAATCTAGGGACAAATGACAATATCTAAAACCATCACCATTGTAGGATTTACCTGACTATCTGATAGTTAAGACTCCATGCTTCCACTGCAGAGGGCACGTGTTTGATCCCTGGTCAGAGATGAAGATCCCATAGCAGTGCAGCCAAAAGTTAATAATAATAATAAAACAAAACCATCACTGCCTTAGGTACACAGGGTCCATCAGCTGGAGCCTCATATAACTGACTTCATTCCCTCCTTGTCCAACTACCCACAGACCCCGAATTGTGAACAGAACAGAAAAGCAAATGTTGCTTGTGAACAACCCATTGTGCATTGTGAGCACTTGGTTTTGTACAGACTCTTTCTCCCCACTCAGCCCTCAAAAACCAAGTCACTAATTCGTATGAGTCACTGTCCAGACTGATTTGACATGAACAAATCTTAATGTGATTCTGAAAAGCTGACACTAATATGTCGGTGACGTCTATCAACTCAGCCTCATCAGAAAAGAGCCTGGAGCCTCTTTTTACCCATGCGAATCCTTGAATGACCAGGGAGTTAAAAATATGGATTATCTTAGCAGTCACAGAGTCCATCCCATCAGGGATCTCTGAGGTGGCCCGCAGGGAACGGGAGAATGCACGCAGGCTTTCTGACTCCCGAGGTCACTGAAAGGCTAGTTTCTGGGAGTCCAGGAGCGCTGCACAAAGCTGTTAGGTGCCCTGAGCCAGAGGCTTTGTGTGCAAATTTTTCTCCCTCATAAGGATGTGTCAGTGTTAGCAGGTCTCCACTGTGTTCCATGGCACAATGCAGGGTGAGGTTGGGGACATCACAGGGCACATGGAAGGAAATCCATTAGCAGCCCAAACAACCCCGCACTGTCTCCTTGCCCTCGAGTGTGCTGATAAAAGGATGCTTCTAGCTGTGTAGTGGGTGAGCCCTGCGCTTCCACTGGGTCTATAGGGATGAGGCAGCTCATTGTCTAGTAAAGCATTGCCTGAATCTCTCCAGTAAAGTAACAGAGAGAGAGCTGGCCTGCAGGTCAGAAAATCAGTCCAGGAGCAGACTTGCCACTCATAACTCAGCAGCCTTAAGGATATCAGCTAACCTCTTAGAACTCTGGTTTCTAATCAGACAGCATTGTTGGAAGAGGGTCACCCTAAATTCCATACTAAGGATGAGTCTGCTAACGTTTTATGACCCGTGTCTCTGTGGTACTGTTACACCAGAGCACGTGTGTCTGCTGCATAAAAGCCAGAATGTGCTGGAGTGTGTAGAAAAGAAAAAGGAGTTGTTGAATGCAGCTCTTTTCTCACCAGTGGCTTTCACTTAGCTCTCTTTCCGGCAGCGACTTACACAGGGTTCAGCCCCACCCGTCCAGTAATTCCCTGGGAAGGGAAGAGAAGTAGGTCGCCATCAAGCTCTGATCACTGCTGCTGAGGACCTTCCATCTTACTCGACAACCTTTCCATCAGATCGCCAGGCCTCTTGCACAGACGTGTGTGCACAGTCTTCTAAACGAGACCTCTTTATGCCCCCAAAGACAGAGACTCAGGAGCAAGGCTCTTCAGGATGGTTTAACCTAAATTCATTTCGTCTTCCCTCTCACAGCTGCCTGCATTTCCCCTGCTCCCTCTGTGACCAGCTCACCCCCATGCTGAACCCCATACTGGCCCTTGACAAGCTCTGCAGAGAGTCACATTGGCTTGGAAGGCTTTCTCTCCAGATCCAAGCCCCATTGCTGTCCCCTCTTGCCAACAGTCATCGTCCGGAGCCATCTCACAAATCCGATCCTCAGCCCCAGGAAGCCCAGACCAACATCTGGACTGCAGCCTCCCAACAGACCCTGAGCCAGAACCAGAGTGAGACCACCTTTGGATTCCTGACCTACAGAGGCTGTGAGAGAAGAAGTTTTGTTGCTCTAAACCACTTGATTTTAGGATCATTTGTTATGCAGCCGTAGATAATAGATTCTCTAGTTAAACTTTTAAGACACATACAGTGCAAATCCTAGATCTTGCCTGCCTGTTGCCTAGGGATTTTACTGAAGATACCCACCCCTGTAGCAGGGTGTGAAATACTTGTGTTACAGAGAAGGTCAGATATTCAGCGTGACAGCCGTGAGCGAGATGAGGGTGGGGGCTGGCATAGCATAGCTGGTGCTCTCCACCAGTTTTTACTTTCTTTTCAGAAAGGCTAATTTCCATACCAGTTGTCAGGAAACCTCGTGGTGCTCCCTGGCAGATATATTCTTGTTCTTGTGGTACTGGATCTCTAGCATGTATTTAAAATTGCTGGCATCTGCAGCTGACATGAAAACCTAATCAGAGAAAGCAATCCCAACTCCTCTCTGCCCCCATAAGGATCACCGTGATTCCTTCCCAGCCTCTCTATTACCCGGTAAGCTGAGCAAAATGCAAGTTTGACAGAAGAAAAGCACATCAAACGTGCATTTCTCCCAACATATCAGGAGGGACACTTAGAAATTCCTCTCTTCAGGATCTCAGGAGAAAAAGGGAAGACTTTCTTTTTCTCTCACACAGCAATAAAGTGTGAATTGCGTTGAATTATGACAGAAGAGGTCGAGAAACACAGCAAAAGCAACATTGAGCGTGAGGGCCGGTGAGGGCCGGTTCTTTCCTCCGAGTGGTGGGTGGTCTGCATGTGACTGCGGAAGGTTCTGTGCTACCACGACTCCCTGTCCCCGTTGGCCACAGCGCCTGGCGCTCCGTTCCAAGACGCATGGAGCCAGGGCATGCTGTGTGGCTTTTTTTGTTGTCATTGGCATCAGGAGGGGCCAGAAAGACATTCCCCTGCAAATATGTGTTTCCCTGTGCGTCTGAGGGACTGTGATTATAAAAAACTGAAAGAGAGAAAATGCAGGGTGAGGTTGGGGACATCACAGGGCACATGGAAGGAAATCCATTAGCAGCCCAAACAACCCCGCACTGTCTCCTTGCCCTCGAGTGTGCTGATAAAAGGATGCTTCTAGCTGTGTAGTGGGTGAGCCCTGCGCTTCCACTGGGTCTATAGGGATGAGGCAGCTCATTGTCTAGTAAAGCATTGCCTGAATCTCTCCAGTAAAGTAACAGAGAGAGAGCTGGCCTGCAGGTCAGAAAATCAGTCCAGGAGCAGACTTGCCACTCATAACTCAGCAGCCTTAAGGATATCAGCTAACCTCTTAGAACTCTGGTTTCTAATCAGACAGCATTGTTGGAAGAGGGTCACCCTAAATTCCATACTAAGGATGAGTCTGCTAACGTTTTATGACCCGTGTCTCTGTGGTACTGTTACACCAGAGCACGTGTGTCTGCTGCATAAAAGCCAGAATGTGCTGGAGTGTGTAGAAAAAAAAAAGGAGTTGTTGAATGCAGCTCTTTTCTCACCAGTGGCTTTCACTTAGCTCTCTTTCCGGCAGCGACTTACACAGGGTTCAGCCCCACCCGTCCAGTAATTCCCTGGGAAGGGAAGAGAAGTAGGTCGCCATCAAGCTCTGATCACTGCTGCTGAGGACCTTCCATCTTACTCGACAACCTTTCCATCAGATCGCCAGGCCTCTTGCACAGACGTGTGTGCACAGTCTTCTAAACGAGACCTCTTTATGCCCCCAAAGACAGAGACTCAGGAGCAAGGCTCTTCAGGATGGTTTAACCTAAATTCATTTCGTCTTCCCTCTCACAGCTGCCTGCATTTCCCCTGCTCCCTCTGTGACCAGCTCACCCCCATGCTGAACCCCATACTGGCCCTTGACAAGCTCTGCAGAGAGTCACATTGGCTTGGAAGGCTTTCTCTCCAGATCCAAGCCCCATTGCTGTCCCCTCTTGCCAACAGTCATCGTCCGAGCCATCTCACAAATCCGATCCTCAGCCCCAGGAAGCCCAGACCAACATCTGGACTGCAGCCTCCCAACAGACCCTGAGCCAGAACCAGAGTGAGACCACCTTTGGATTCCTGACCTACAGAGGCTGTGAGAGAAGAAGTTTTGTTGCTCTAAACCACTTGATTTTAGGATCATTTGTTATGCAGCCGTAGATAATAGATTCTCTAGTTAAACTTTTAAGACACATACAGTGCAAATCCTAGATCTTGCCTGCCTGTTGCCTAGGGATTTTACTGAAGATACCCACCCCTGTAGCAGGGTGTGAAATACTTGTGTTACAGAGAAGGTCAGATATTCAGCGTGACAGCCGTGAGCGAGATGAGGGTGGGGGCTGGCATAGCATAGCTGGTGCTCTCCACCAGTTTTTACTTTCTTTTCAGAAAGGCTAATTTCCATACCAGTTGTCAGGAAACCTCGTGGTGCTCCCTGGCAGATATATTCTTGTTCTTGTGGTACTGGATCTCTAGCATGTATTTAAAATTGCTGGCATCTGCAGCTGACATGAAAACCTAATCAGAGAAAGCAATCCCAACTCCTCTCTGCCCCCATAAGGATCACCGTGATTCCTTCCCAGCCTCTCTATTACCCGGTAAGCTGAGCAAAATGCAAGTTTGACAGAAGAAAAGCACATCAAACGTGCATTTCTCCCAACATATCAGGAGGGACACTTAGAAATTCCTCTCTTCAGGATCTCAGGAGAAAAAGAGAAGACTTTCTTTTTCTCTCACACAGCAATAAAGTGTGAATTGCGTTGAATTATGACAGAAGAGGTCGAGAAACACAGCAAAAGCAACATTGAGCGTGAGGGCCGGTGAGGGCCGGTTCTTTCCTCCGAGTGGTGGGTGGTCTGCATGTGACTGCGGAAGGTTCTGTGCTACCACGACTCCCTGTCCCCGTTGGCCACAGCGCCTGGCGCTCCGTTCCAAGACGCATGGAGCCAGGGCATGCTGTGTGGCTTTTTTTGTTGTCATTGGCATCAGGAGGGGCCAGAAAGACATTCCCCTGCAAATATGTGTTTCCCTGTGCGTCTGAGGGACTGTGATTATAAAAAACTGAAAGAGAGAAAGAGGAGGGGGAGAGAGAGCAAGAGAAGAGCTTAATAACCAGCAAGGGGAATTTGTTTAGTCTCGTGCCAAACCCTTCCGGTCTTCTGCAGGTCCATGGAGGGTGGAAGGTGGAGGGCTGCCAGTACCAAGGACCTAACTCGGAGGTCAGGAGAGGGCCCCAGGTGGCTATATCATTCACACATGTCCTTGGCGAACCCCAGGAAATTTTTGCACAGAGCCTCAGACTTGTTCCCAAAGGTGACACTATGACCAGATGGGCCCTCACACCAAGGTATGGTCCCAAGAAAAAGATGAGAAGCAGTGAAGTCATAAAAACCTGAAAAGTACAAGCAATCATTTCAGAAAGCAGCCACCTGGCGGATCTTCTCCTGGAAGTTCCTGTGTATACCAAGTGGACACCCGTGAAACACACACAGGTGAGGACGTGAAAAGTTGTCAGTGGTCCAGAAGTTCCTCCTGAGCCCCCATCTCACAGTCATTGCCCTGTTCCTTACTACTCCTGGAGGCAACCACCATCTTGACTTCTAATACCAATGTTTAGTTTACCTGTCTTCAAACTGGATACAGTATATAATAATTTCACATATTTTCTTTGATTCTGGCTTATTTTTCATAATTTTATGTTTCTAAGATTTATTTACCGTTTTTTGGGTAAAGCATTAATTGTTTTGGGCTTCCCCGATGGCTCAACAAGTAAAGAATCTGTCTGCAATTCAGGAGACGTAGGTGATGCCTGTTTGACCCCTGAGTCTAGAAGATCCCCTGGAGGAGGAAATGGCAACCCACTCAAGTAATCTTGCTTGAAAAATCCCATGGACAGAGGAGCCCGGTGGGCTACAATTCATGGGGTCACAAGGAGTCAGACATGACTGAGCAACTAAGCATGAGCACAATTAACTGCTTTATTTTAACAGCCTTTCAGGATTCCATTGTATGAATGTGTCATCATTCATTCATTCTACGGATGATGGTTGGTTATTTCTAGATAATGATACTATAATCATTCTTTGCATATCTCTTTGTGTTCATAGGCACCATTTCTGTAGGGTATATACCTAGGAGTGTGTATCTTCAAATTTAATTAATAAAACTCTCTTGTAATGATGAATATATAGTTAAATTCAGAATATTTTAATAATATAATAGGGGAGTATGAATCACATATAATCTAATACCAATATTAAAGGACAAAAGTGTTTAAAATAACTGTAATTATAATATTTTTAATAGACATAATAAAAGAGATGTACATTGTGGCACCAAATATAAAATGTGGGAGGGGAGTGTAAAAATGTAGAACTTTTGTCTGTTTTTTAACATAACGGACTGTTATAACCATAAGATGTTTTATGTAAACCTCTTGGTAACCACAAAGCAACAACCTAGAGCAGATATACAAAGGATACCAGCAGAAGGGAATCAAGTATACCACTGCAGGATATCATCAAAGCACAAAGGAAGAGGGCAAGAGAGGAGAGGAACTACAGAAAACCCAGAAAGCAACTGACAAGATGGCAATAGTATTTCCACACCTATCAATAATTTGTTTAACTCTGAATGGTCTAAATTCAACAATTAAAAGACACACAGTGGCTGAATGGATTTTAAAAAAAGATCCAGCTGTATGTTGCTTAAAAGAGACTCATTCTAGTTTTAAGGACACACATAGGCTCAAAGTGAAGGGATGGAAAAGATATTCCATACAAGTGGAAACTAAAAGAATGTAGCAGTAGCTATACATGCCTTTTTAACAATAGACTTTAAGACAAAAGCTGGAACCAGAGACAAAAGGTCAACAAATAATGATAAAAGAATCAATTCCCCCAGAGGATGTCCCCATTGTAAATATTTATGCATCAACATTGGAGCAAAATTGACAAAATTGACCACCACTACCACCACCCCTAAAGAAACAAACCAATGAAATCCTCTATTCTCTAAAGAATGAACAAAGATTAGGCTTTGGCTCAGTTGCTGGAGCCTAACCTTTGACTCTGCCTGGGCATCCCAGCACACCTGTGTCTTGGGATGATGCTGGTCCACACCAGGGAGGAAGTGAGTGTCACCTTTGTTTTTATCCTAGGGTGGCATCACTGACTCAATGGACTTGAGTTTGAGAAAACTCTTGGAGATAGGGAAGCCTGGCGTGCTGCAGTCCGTGGAGTCCCAAAGAGCTGGATATGACTTAGCAACTGAACAACGAGGTTCATTTTAAAACATTCTCCACAAGACTCAGGAACCAAAGGTGCATAGAAAGAATAAATGCTCACTCTTTTTTTTTTTTTTTTCAATGGTTCAGATTTAGCTGGAATATGAAATTATAATGACAAACAAGAAAGAAAAGAGACATTTTCTAAAAGTTTCTATGTCACACTACTCAAAATAAAATCTCGGTTTAATGCAAGAGTCCCTCGGTGGGGTCCCTCTTCCAATCCTGCAGACTCACTCGTTCAGCTCCAAGTCCAACGCTTCCCACAGTGCCTCCTGCCCTTTATTTCTCCTTTCTTGTCGGGGAAGGCCCAGGAGCTAGTGGCATCCCTTCTCTCCCCTGCAAACACCTCCTCTTCTCCCAATCCAAACACTCAAAGCTTCAAAGAAATGAAGAATTTCTCTTCCTCACAAAATAATCCTGGGAAGAACTGACCTGACACATCAAAGTACAATAAACTCCCTTTCTATGAAACTTGAAGCAATCAGTAGCATTGAATCTCACTTGACCCCTTCAGGATCCCACTGGCAGGAATACACTGGGTGAGGGCATACCTGAATTCCTCCGGCTACACAGGAGCATGTGTGCTATGATCCAAGCTCTTCCATTTCGTAGCAAATATTTTATGATGTAACCCAAGTGTTTGCTATTGAGATAGTGTATTCCATACCTTTCTCCTGGGGCTCACCCTTGCCTTTAATATCCAACCAAAATGGCATCATGTAATTGGAAAGGCCAGATACCATGGAGCCCCAATGAAATATAGGTGTTTCTGATTGCTCAACAAAATGGATGCTTTCTGAGGACCTATTATGTTAAAAGTCTCAATGCTAGTTGCTTATGAAATACAGAAAGTTAAAAAAAAAAAAAGTGATGGCCCCATCCTCAAGAGCTTTTATAATCCAGTGAGTTTTCTGTGTCCTTCACACCAGATCGCGAAACAGCACCACTCCAGGGGCAGGTGGCTGTCCATTTCCTGTAAAGCCTGGAGAGGAAAAGTGACTGTGGACAGCCTGGGGTGAATCTTCTACTAGGAGCTAGTGCCTGTTTCTCAGGGTAGCCTGCAGTATAAATAATCACAAAACACAACAGAGCAATTATTTGCTGTTTCTGCAGGCATTTGGGACCATGTCACCTCTCTTCTCCTAGCTGTGAGTTTTTGTCATCACATTTTGCCCCAGTAAGAGTTGGCAAACCTATTCCATGCAACCAAATGCTTCAGTGAAATAGGATTTAGCTCCTTAGGGCTCAGCTCCCCCATGAGAAATGATCCCCCCAGCATCCCTACTAGGTCTCTCCTGTTGCCAGGCAACAGCCCTAAAGCTCCCTGAGCGTTGGGTCAGGGCCCTGACTGTGGGAATGACTTCCTTTGTCCTCATGTGTGCCTTCCTGCTTTCTAATTGTTCTCTGGTGGCTGAGGTCACCCTGCATGTGAGAATCTATATCCTGATTTGTGTCTACTTCTGAGCTTTTCTCCCCCAAGAATCCCAAATCTTACTCTTTATGTCATGGATGTTATACCATCTATATGCACACGGCATATAGGAACACATTATGCATTCAAATGGAGCTAGCTCCTTGGAAGTTCTCTGTTTCTTCCTTGCCAGCTGCCAGATTTGGCAGGCCGGCTAACACCCAGCCAGGCCATTTTATTCATCAAGGCACAAAATCGGGGTTTGGCCCCTCTCTTCCTAAGAATCACAGAATATAAAGGCTGGGAAGAGCTGGGGGTGTCCTCAATTCTCCTTTGACAACTCTGGCCCTTTCCTTGGAGCTAAATTAAACTGTTCTCCCAGCTATTGTAGACCTGTCTTTCTTATGATGGAGTACTTGTGGCTTATTCCTTGGGGAGCACTAAAGACAGTGTCTAAAGAACAGCGGATATATAAGAAAGAGGGCAGTCTCAGCCTCTGCAGAGAGTGTCCATCAGGACCTGAAGTTTCTTTGTCGCAGGAATGTGTGTGGCATGATAAAAACCCTTCCATTTCATAGAAAACTTGTGATGCAATCCAAGTGTCTGCTTGAGATGTCAGTTCCCAAGTCTTTCTCCTGGGAGATCATTCTTTCCTTTAAGATCAAAAAGAAAAAAAAAAAAAAGAAGCTTGAGTACATTGCACATTCTTTATGAAGCCTGAAGCCTAGTGCCTGGGAGTCTCAGAGGGATTGTATTCCTTGCAGTGTCCTCTCTTTCTCTCTCTCCCCATCCCCACTCCTCCCCATTCCCTGGATTTCTCTGCCTCTCCTCTTCTACCACAGAAGGTCTCTTTAATATATATGAGCTGCTTCCTCAAGCTAAGCCTTTATAGGGTAATCAAGGACATCTTTGCAAGTTAAGTATTTCCTCTGGATTAAAAATAATCCAATCAATACTTTCCCATTCAAAAGAAAAAAATGGGGCAATACTTATTTTATCCCTCCATAGAGTACTTTTCTAGCTTTTGTATTAGTTGTTATTGTCCCATGTAAATTACAGCAAAATTTGGTGATTTAAAATACCATACATTTATAATCTCACAGTTTCTGTGAATCACAAAGCTGGAAGTAGCTTAACTGGGTGGTTCTTGCTTGGAGTCTCTCGTGAGGTCTGTCAAGTCCAGGACTGCAGTCACCTGAGGGCTCGACTAGAACTGAAAGACCTTCTTTCTAGTTGGTTCACTCTCATGCCTGATGTGGAAGGGGGAATGGCACCCCACTCCAGTATTCTTGCCTGGAGAATCCCGTGGACAGAGGAGCCTGGCAAGCTACTGTCCATGGGGTCTCAAAGAGTTGGACACGACTGAGCAACTGAGCATGGATGCCTGATTAGTTAGTCCTTGCTGTTGACAAGTGGTCTTATCCCTTGCGCCAATTTCTCCTTGGAACTGCTTGAGTGTCCTTACAGCATGGAAGCTGGCTTCTTCTAAAATGAGTGATCCAAAAGAGAACAAGATGGAAGCAGCAAGGTCTTTTATGGGAAGTCATATTTAGTCATGTCTGTAACATCCTGCTGGCTTGCGCAGGTCAGTCTTTTTCAATGTAAGAGGCAGCACACAAGGGCATGGGCATCAGGAGCAAGAACCATGGTGGATAAGAAGGCACCATGAAGACTGCCTGCTGCACATCAGACCTCAAAAACCACGCATTTCACTGGATAGAAAATACCACTGACTGAAAGATGCATCTTTATTTTATGTAACAATAAGAAAGAAAAAATGGCCAATATTGGGAGACTCTCCAGATAAAGCTGACCCACCAAAGCTAAACTTTCAGTTTTCGGGTAAATAATAATAAATCCACCCCACAGAAAGAAACAGCAGAAAACTCGTAAGTCTCAGTTTGCATGGAGTAAAGGTAGGGAAAAAGTACTCCCTGGAGAATTTGAACTCAAGTGGATAGGAGCCCCCAGGCTGAGACAGCTTTAAATAGAACCTAAAATCCCCTCTTAAGAAACTTGATCTCAATCTAGATGAACTAAATTGAAAAGGCATTCAAATTTTAAACAAAGTTAAAATATGATAAAATGTGTATCTTAAACTATAGAAAACATAGTAAGTCACCTCAGCGAGAATTCAGGTAAAATGTACAGAAATGGTTGAGAGTCAGCATTCTTTAGGGCAAAATCACAAAAATGGAGGCTTATTTTTCACAAAAGAGCAGAACCTCCGTCCATCTGCTGTGTTTTGTTGGCCAGTGTTGTGTCCTCTCTCACGTCAGTTTCTTAGACTCAGCTAATTAATTACAGAAGAAGATGAAGAGAAGCAGAAAGTTTATGAAGGGAATCAGTGTAGAATCAGTGGAAATAAACTTTGAATTAGATCCAGGTCTAATTCAAAGTAGATTGCAGGTCTTTATAGCTGTGCAATCTTAAACAAGCTGCTTTCCCTCTCTGAGTTGTAAGAATTAACTAGCACCTACGAAACACCTAGCACAGTGCTTATCATATTTGTTCAAGAATGATAACTATTATGATAATTACCATATATTTATCGATTTCTAAAACTGCTCTCTTTTTTGAGATTTTTTTTAAACCTCAACTAAGAGAAAGCCTAACACCCAGGGAAGACTACTTTCCTCCTGCTGCTCATTCAGTAATATCTGAATAACTAAACATAAGTCCGGGCTTGAGTGCATAAGTCCCGCTGCAGCAGCTAGATAAGGCACGTGTCTCTACCTGATCTCCTTCCCAAGGAGCCTTAAAGGAAGAGCAGTGTTTTGCCAGATTTACTGTATTGAGATCCTGCACTCATGCTGAGCACTCTGTCTCTTCAGTTGTGTCCAACTCTTCACAGCCTTATGGACCATAGACCATCAGGCCCCTCTGTCCATGGGATTCTCCAGGCAGGACTACAGGAGTGGGTTGCCATATGCTTCTCCAGGGGATCTTCCCAACCCAGGGATCGAACCCGCATCTCTTAGGTCTCCTGCATTGTCAGGTGAGTTTTTTCCCACTAGCACCACCTGGGAAGCCCCATTGAGGTCTTAGGGGTTCACTTTATAATATCCATTTATTTTTTTTCCCTTCTCCCTTCTTCAACTGAAGAACAAAATGCAAGAGGTAGACAAAGAAGGTCAAAATGTCAGCTATATTGCTGAGAAAGTCAATTAGAGAACATGGCGTTAGACCTGTGGTCAAAAGAGCATGTCACAAGAAAGAGGAACTTGACAGTGAAGAAACCTGACTGATACTATCTCAGCCAAGTGATCAAGGTCAATATCGGCAGTTGTAAACCACGTAGATTACAGGTACACTTGACATGTATGGTATGATGAGAATAACACTTCACCTCCAAGGTCTTCCTCCCCAAAACCTATAGTTCTGGTCTAATCATCAGAAAAACTTCAGACAAATTGAATGACGAATTTTCTACAAAATACCTGACCAGTACACCATCAAGGTCCTCAAACACAAGCAAAATCTGAAAAACTGACATAAGCCAGGAGGAGCCTAAGCAGATGTGGCCAAAAATTGCAATGTGATACCCTGGATGGGATGCTGGAATGGAAAAAGAACATTAGGCAAGTGCTAAGCAAATCTAAATAAACAATGGGCTTTAGTCAATGAGACTTTAGTCAATTTGGGTTCTTTAATTTAACAATGAATCATACTAATATAAAATTTTAATACTAAAGGAAACAATATAGATTATACAGCTCTCTCTGTCTTCTCAAGTTTTCTGTAAATTTAGAACTGTTGTGAAAAACAGAGTATTGAAGAGAAAAACAGGTGGGCCATGCCAGTATACCCCAGCCCTTCACCCAAGTGTAGATGGTGGGGCAGCTACCTGGGACCTGCAGAGCAGACTCCCTGACCCAACATAGCTCCCTTGGAACGCAGGCAGAGGAAACCAAATCCTCAAGACTTAAAGGCATTTCCCTGATTGATCCCACCAGACCATGGGCCACCAGCTATGACCCCATATCAGGTCATGAAGACAGCCTCCATGGAGGGTCAGGGAACCATTGCAAGGGGCCAGATATGTTTTCAAAGAGGCTCAAGGCAAAGCAGTCAGCTTGTGGATGCTTGGGCTCAGCTGTCTGAACTCAAAGCCTGGGTTTGCCACTCTCTACCTGTGTGACCCTCGCAGGTGGCTTAACATCACTGAGCCTCAGTTTTGTGACCTGTAAGATGGTGATGGTGGTGGTATCCACCTCACTGGGCTGAAGAGGATTAAATCTGATGGTTTAGCAAAGTGGCTGAACAGCCTCTAGGACACAGTAAGTGCCCGATGGTTGTCTCTTGTTACTATTACTCTCAGATAAACAGAAAGCCAGGGAAAGAGGGGCCCTCCCTGACCCGGAAGTCGGCACGGGAGAGCTTTCAGGGGGCTCAGGAAGAAGCCCTTGCTGAGATACAGAGGTGAAAGGCAGTGAAGGGGGCACGTCCATGCTGTGGCCGCAGCCCAGGGCACGTGTGGGAAGACAGGCAAGACCAGGCAGGAGTGGAGAGGAGTTCAGCCGTGAGGCCACAGAGCACCAGGTTTCTGTACTTCGCTAGGGAGAGCAGGGCCTGGCAGGGCCTAGCAGGGCTGTGGAGTGTGTGCTTAGTCACTCGGCCATGTCCCACTCTTGTGACTCCATAGACTGTTATGTAACCTGCCAGGCTCCTTTGTCCGTGGGATTCTCCAGGCAAGAATATTGGAGTGGGCTGCCATTTCCTTCTCCAGGAGCTGTGGTAGGCAGACTTTTTCTGTAAAAGGGCTTGGCGTGCCCAAAGGCAAAATCAAAGATACAATGCATCTCTGTTCAGTTCAGTTCAGTTGCTCAGTCGTGTCCGACTCTTTGCGACCCCATGAATCGCAGCACGCCAGGCCTCCCTGTCCATCACCAACTCCCGGAGTTCACTCAGACTCAGGCCCATCGAGTCAGTGATGCCATCCAGCCATCTCATCCTCAGTAGTCGCCTTCTCCCCCTGCCCCCAATCCCTCCCAGCATCAGAGTCTTTTCCAATGAGTCAACTCTTTGCATGAGGTGGCCAAAGTACTGGAGTTTCAGCTTTAGCATCAGTCTTTCCAAAGAAATCCCAGGGTTGATGTCCTTCAGAATGGACTGGTTGGATCGATAAATACATAGATACCTTGTGTTATCATGGTTTGCTTTATTGCATTTTTACAAATTGAAGGTTAGGGGCGACCCTGCACCGAGTAAGTCTGTCAGAACCATTTTCCCAAGGGCATTTACTCACTTTGTGTCTTTTATACAATTTGGTAACTCTCATGGCATTTCAAACTTTTTCCTTATTATTACCCTTGTAATGGTGAGCTGCCATTAGTGATCTTTGATGTTACTATCATAACTGTTTTGGCATTTTAAATTTTTTTCTATTTTTTATTTTTTTGGTTTGGTGGTGCCATGCAGTGGGCAGGATTTTAGTTCCCAGTCAGAGGTCAATTCTGCACCCTGTATGGTGGAAGTTAGGAGTCCCAACCACTATATCACCAGGGAAGTCCCTTAGCATTTTTTCGTTTTAAGGTATGTTTTAAATTAACACATGTAATAGCCATTTGAAAATACCTTGATGTTGGGAAAGATTGAAGGCAGGAGGAGAAGGGGATGACAAAGGATGAGATGGTTGGATGGCATCACTGACTCAACGAATATGAGTTTGGGTAAACTCCAGGAGTTGGTGATATACAGGGAGGCCTGGCATGCTGCAGTTCATGGGGTTGCAAAGAGTCAGACACGACTGAACAACTGAACTGAACTGAACTAAACATATGTACGTTGATTTGTTAGACATAAGGCTATTGCACTAGACTACAGTTTAGCATTAATGTTTGTAGGCACTTGGAAACCAAAATCTTATGTGACTCACTCCGTTTTAATACTTGCTTTATCGCAGGTGTCTGGACCTGAAACTGCAGTGTCTCAGAGGTCTGCCTGCAAAAAACTCCTGGGTGAGTCTAGTGCCATCGGATGGCTTCATTCCTCCCCATCTCAAATGCCACCCCCTCTCATACTTTAATGTGAGTATAGGCGTAAAAATGAAAACAACCAATATAAATTTCAGGATTTGCTGGTCTAGAGTTGTTAGCAAGTCCATCTTCAACAACACTGCGTTAGAACCCAGAGCTTCAGAGTCACTCACTTCTCCTCTCTTGTTCTCCATCCCTTGAAGTTTTTGGAACAGCTGGCAATAGGAAGTAAAATGAAATCTCTGGTTGGAAGTAGGGGTGGCTTCCCAAATATTGCTGGGTTACAACTGCACCCCTGAGATTTGCAGTGCACAGAGCAGCAGAGCCAAGTGATGAGGTCATGGTTTGCGCTCCTGGCAACTTCTCTGCAGCTATGGCAGGAAGCAACCATGGACAACTTGTAGACCAATGGGGTGGCTGTGTTCCCATACAGCTTTATTTATAGACACTGAAATTTGAGTTTCAGGTAACTTTTTCATGTCACAAAATGTCATTTTCTCTTAATTTTTTTTCCAACCATCTAAAAACAGTGGAAAAAACTAGTCTTAGTTCCAAAACCCTACAAAGATAGCAAGAGGAATTCAGCTTTCAGGTCATCATTTGCCCACTCCTATTTTGAAGAATGGGCCTCCCTGGTAGCTCAGTGGTAAAGCACCTGCCTGCCAGTGCAACAGATGTGGGTTTGATCCAGGGTCAGGAAGATCCCCTGGAGGAGGAAATGGCAATCCACTCCAGCATTCTTGCCTGAAAAATCTCATGGAAAGAAGAACCTGGTGGGCTACAATCCAGAGACTGCAAAAGAGTCAGACGTGACTAAGCGACTGAGCAAGCATGAGTGCAAAGTATAAAGACTGGCTTTAAATAAAGCCTTAATTCTATCAAGTCATCAGCAAACTACAGACCTAAAGCCTCTTCTCTATATTTTCTGGGGCAAATGGTAACAGTCTCTCTGCAGAGAGGGTTCTCCGCACCAGAGAGGCAGTTCACCTTACTCTGTTCATCCGTCTTCCTTGTTTGCAGCATCTCACCCCTCCTTCCTATAAGCAGTTGCTGTCTCAGATGTAGGAGAAGGAAACTCAGAGAAACCCTTATCCCTCTCAACTGGGTGATTCTGGGCTCCTGCCACCATTTCAAAAAGCTTCTTTTAGCCTCATAACTGCTGCCAGAACTGAATGAGTTCAATTCAGTTGCTATAGCTCACTTCTATGACACCTCCCAGGCAGGCAAGGTGTTACACTAGACGGAAGCTCTTAGCTCCCAGCTCCTGGGAAGGGTAAGCTTAGGGTGTGCTTGAGAAAATTACACGTAAACAACAAAGATACGGTTCAATCTAGTTGTGATGCCTCCACAATTAAAATAGTCTTTGGTTTTGTAATCAAGTGGCTTGCATGCTGAAACCGGAAATTTGAAATAGTAACAATAACGGTAGGTGCTAACATTCACACGCATATGCAGTGGCAAACAGGTTCTAGATGAACAGGAGTAAACAAAGAAAAGGAGAAAGGAAACAAGAGCTCCTTAATCAGTCCTGAGATTGCACATCTGGACCATTTTTCAGAGAAGCAGACGAGGCCACAGAGGTCATGGTTTGTTCAAGCTCACCAGCCATGTAGCGGGTACAGTGAAGGCTGGACCTCAGTGTCCCCAGCTGGGATGTTCATAGACTTCCACTAACAAATTAGCTGAAATCACAGGATTTATATCTGTTTACACTGTCAGTCTCATGTTCCTTGACTTAAGGAAGCGGGCATTAGTGTGGGTGTCCAGGACAGTCTTGTGTATATTTCCATAATGTAGTAACAGTACCCTCTTCACTCTCAACAGTGTCTGGCTGAAC
This sequence comes from Madoqua kirkii, assembly GCA_006408675.1. NCBI lineage: Eukaryota > Metazoa > Chordata > Mammalia > Artiodactyla > Bovidae > Madoqua > Madoqua kirkii. Next base: position 11,659 of record SJYC01089988.1, on the reverse strand, counting down.
AACAAATTACATGATCACTCTAGTATTTGGCTGGACAGACAGCCAATGTCTGCCAGACTTCAGAGACTAATCAGAGGGGAAATGTTCCCTGATTCAGCTTTAGGGTGGCAGGCTCCCCTGGGATGGCCAGAAGCCTATATTCAGAGTGCTCTGATTCTCCTTACCCAGTTCTTAGCCGAGGCATCAAGTTCAAAGAGTCTTTTGTCCAGTGCACTCTGCAGGCATCTTCTTCGTGCTCTGGAGGCTGATCCTTTCAGGAGCAGGAGCTGCTCAATGCAGACACGGCCTTTCAGCACATCTGACCCGGCCCGTCCCCTCTGAACAGCCCCAGCCCCTCCTGACCATCCCGGGAGAGCAGCCTCAGCAAACTCCAGAAAACCCTTTTACCCAAAAGGTATGGATTCCAAGTTGGATGCCCTCTGGAAAATAGAGAAATTAGAAACGCTTCTTGGTGTTGGAAAACAAGTACCTAACCATCTGGGAGGGCTTCCCATGAGGAGGTCCGTGGGGTCACAAAGAGTTGGACATCACTGAGCGGCTGACCTGAACTGAACTGAGGGCTTCCCAGGTGGCGCTAGTGTAAGGAATCCACCTGCCAATGCAGACGACCCAAGAGACTCGAGTTCAATCCCTGGGGTGGGAAGATCCCCTGGAGGTGGGCGTGAGAGCCCTCCCCAGTATTCTTGCCTGGAGAACCCTCATGGACCGAGGAGCCTGGCGCGCTACAGTCTATGGGGTTGCAAAGAGTCAGACACGACTGATATGACTTAGCATTCACACAACCTTCTGGACAAGAGAGAGTTAGAGATAAACACTACTTGGGCTAAAGAAACACAATGTGACCCTAACCATCCTGATGTTCAGTTAACAAAGGAAGAAAGGAGGGGAGAGAGACTGTTTCGAGCAGTTGTCCCCCAAAGTGACCCGAGGACTCCCCCGAAGGGTGTGGTAGAAGGCGGATTCCTGATCTCCCTCCCACAGAGAAGCTGAGGACAAGGTCATGTGTGCTAAGTTGCTTCAGTGATGTCCGACTCTTTGCGACCCCACGTACTGTAACCCACCAGGCTCCCCTGTCCATGGGATTCTCTGGACAAGAATCCTGGAGTGGGTTGCCATGCCCTCCTCCAGGGGATCTGCCTGACCCAGGGACAAACCAGTGTCTTTTACATCTCCTGCACTGGCAGACAGGTTCCTCACCACACACGCCACCTAGGAAGCCCGAGGATGCGGTCGGAGACCGCATCTACCCAGATTCCAGGTGATTCTAATGGGCACCACATGCTGGGGAGAAGCTGCGTTAGAAAAATGTTTCAATAAGCACACTCTGACCAGTCTTCTCTCTCTGTACCTTTTACACTGTCTTGTGGTGGCTTAACAGGCCTTTTTCCTAGAAATGAAAGAGTGAGATTCCCAAAAGACAGATTCTGATGAGAAAGAGACAGTCGATCAATCAAAGAGGGGCAAAGGGACAAGAAGAGAGGAACAGTCATGTGAGCATGGGTCTCTGGAAGCTTTTCCAGCTGGCCTGTGCTGAACACCCTTTCCCCTCGCCTCTCCAGGTAATACAATGTGACTGGGCTTATTAACTCACAATGTTCCTCTAGTGTGGTGGACTGGGTCACTGGTCTGATTCTTCAGAGGCCAGTTTGTATCTGGCCTGCTTTGCCATCAAGTATCTCTCTATGCTTCTTGTGAGGTGAAAACAATTGGGAAGCACTGTAATTATTCCACCACAAGCATATTTATTAGCCTCTTAATGATTGTGCACGCAAGTCTAATGTGTGTGTAGGTGTATATGTGGCATAGATTCCCCACCACCAACACATTCTTCAAACCAGCGGGGTGTTACACAATTCTGACCCTACCTACCAGGAGATAGCATCAGATCTCACAGATTAAAGAGCTCAGTCCTGTAAGAATTCCCCCAACCTACTTCAAATGCTAATCACAAGCCTGTGCTTCTGACTGACCAGCTATAGACCAGAAGTTCCCATGACCCCTCTCCTCAGGTTTGATTCATTTGCTTAAGTGGCTCACTGAACTCAGAGAAGCATCTTACTTACTAGATAATGGGTTTACTATAAAAGGATATATAACTCAGGAACAACCAAATGAAAGAGATGCACAGGGCAAGACATGGGCAAGGGGTGCAGAGCTTCCATGCCTCTCCAGGTCCCCTACCCTCCTCAAACCTTCCCATGTTTACCCACCCAGAAGCTCTCTGAACCCGTTCTTCTATGTCTCTCTGGAGGCTTCATTATATAGGCATGGTTAATTAAATCATCGGCCACTGTTGATGGAGGATCCAATCCCCAGCCTCCCGCTGTCCTCTCAAATTCGGGATTGGGGCTAAAAGTTCCAGCCATCTATTCACTCACCTGGTTCCCCAGGCAACCAGCCCCCATCCTTAGGTGACCCAGGGGCTTTCAAAAGTCACTCTGCTAACTTAACAAAAGACACCTTTATCATTCTCATCCGTTTTTTTTTTTTTAACTTTATACTTAATCATCACTTTTGAAAAATCCCAAGGGTTTTAGCAGCTCTGTGCCAGAAACTGGGACGCAGACCAAATACATTTCTTATTTTAATTATACACCGTATTATCACCCGGTCTTTTCACAGGTTAACTTGGGAAAGGGGGGCAGGGAGCAGTGATTTCAGCTTGCTTGCTATTGAACGAACAAAATGAGAATGCAACGTTGTCATATCCACGTGTCTCTATCAAAGTCCCACAGCCAGTACAGGGCTGGTTTATCCAGGAGCAGCTGGAAGGCTGCACATCCCTTCAGAAAAGGCTGAAGCTCTCAGTGCTAATCTGATCCGAAAACCTCCCATCCAGGCCCTCTCCCCTTCCCTGGCTGGCTTTCTCTCTTTTCCGGTTTACTCCTTCATCCCAGAGCTGGTGGTGTTTCTGGATGCTTCTGAAGCATCAGCAATAAAAAGGAAAAGCCAGGGACAGAATCCGGTGGGGAGAAGGAAAGTGCTGAGGTGACTGCTGCCCCACAGCTGGGTCATTTTACATCAAGCCATTCTCATCAGAAGATCGAGAAGGCCACTCACGTCCTTGCAACATGAATGGACGCACGTGGTCTTTCCCCTGAGAGAGTCACATTAAGACTGACTTGCCCTTTTAAGCTACCCAAATGCAACTCTAGAAGGTGCGGTGAGGCTATATTTAGCCTCAAACCCAGATTTGAATGTCAGCCTCCAGTGAGGGACCGTTGTTCCCCTAGGAACCCGCCAGACTGGACTTTGCTCTCACCCAGCCTTCACGCGTGCGGCCAGGCCTCCTGAGGGGGGCCCTCTGGGGATCACGAACTGGCAGCCACACCACAGACACTCCTTTCCCGGAGAAAGGACTGTAGCAGGCTAGACGGACACACCCCAGCTCGTCCTGCTTCACAGCAGACAGGGAAGGAAAGCCATCTGCCAACGTCTCATGAGCTCAAGTAGCAGAGTCAGAACACACATCCAGGGGCTTGCGGAGATGCTGCCCGCTTAGTGAGACTTTGGTCCACACACTTTCTAGAACAAAATCCCTTGTTAGTTCATGCATCCCTCATATCTTCTTCCCACTCCCCGGACATCTGTCAGACTCCTGACGATTCTACCAAGCAGGTTTTCTGTCTTCCGAAGGAGTTGGTGGGCCTTTCTTCATATCTTCCAGAGAGTGGAGCCAAATGTTAACTATCACCGTGGACCTGAGAAAATGGGCTATAACCGCACCAGTTTTTTAAATTAACTATATATAAACAAAAAATTTTGTACATACTGCTATAGTTAAGATGGATAACCAACAAGGACCTACTGTATAGCACATGGGACTCTGCTCGCTGTTTTGTGGTAGCCTGGATGGGAGGGGAGTTTGAGGGAAAATGGATACATGTATATGTATGGCTGAGTACATTTGCTGTTCACTTGAAACCAACACAACATTGTTAATTGGCTATATAACAGTACAAAATAAATAGAAAGTTTTTTTTTTAAGAGTTTCCTGAGAGAGTGGTGAATATTGAAATGAAAAGTGGTGGTGTCTCCTTGATTATATTCCTTCAAGAGGAGAGAGCTCCGGCTACGTGATGAAGCCCAAACTCCACTGTTTGCAGATATGCATAGACTAACTTATTTTCTTGGAGTCCTTTTAAAATCCTGTGACCTGTGGAAAAAAAGAAAAAAGAAAAGTGCCTAAACGTGTGGCAAACAGCCTGTGGTACAATTATAGATTCGTTTTCCCTTTCTTCCTATTGGATGTATTTTGAAATGTTCTAGAACAAGCGCATCAGAAAGAAGGGGAGACACTGTCCTGGCGCTGGGACAGTCATAGGCCACACTGCACAAATGGATTAACTTAGTGGCAGATGCTTCGTGAGGGATGGGGAAGGGCTGGCACAGTGGCATCATTTCCATGATCATGTAACTGGAATCCAGAGTCCAGTCTTCCACGTGTGCAGAGCTGTCCTCTCTCAGGAATATGCCCAAATCCACCTGGGCCCGCGGTTAGACTTGGAAGCAGAGATGATTGAGGTATTTCCCACCCACCTTTATGCATGCTTGTGTGCTAAGTCACTTCAGTCATGTCCAACTCTTTGCGACCCTGTGGACTGCAGCCCGCCAGGCTCCTCTGTCCATGGAATTCTCCAAGAATACTGGAGTGGGTTGCCATGCCCTCCTCCAGGGGATCTTCCCAACCCAGGGATCAAATCCAAGTCTCTTATGTCTCCAAAATTGGCAGGTGGGATTTTTTTACCAATAACGCCACCTAGGAAGGCCAGCAACATTTATGAAACCAGTTAAATGCCGGCTTCCGGAAACCTCTTCACAAATTTGAGAACAACAGCTATGAGAGCCACCACCAGTCATGCAGTCTTGGCTAAGTGGTCCAGGAGCAACGGAAAGAGAAAGAAATGAATGGACTGCTTCTGACCCATCTGACTGTGTCTTTGGCCAATAAAAGTGACCCTTGTCAGCAATTCTCTTGGAGCTTCCCCAGCCTGGTTTAGCAAATCATGTCTCCAGACTTCAGTTAGCTTGAGCACAAATTGGGGGCAAGGAAGAGAGTAAGTGTTTGGACTTTTCTAGGTAAATATATTAAAAATAGGAAGCAAATGAGAATTTCCCCCCCTTCCTGCCAGCTCTCAGCATTGATCTTCTTTTTAATGGTATTTAAAAATTTTTTTTCTTTTTTTGGAGTATAGTTGATATACAATGTTGTGTTAGTTTTTGCCATACAGCAAACTGAATCAGTTATACATGGATGTATATCCATTCTCTTTTAGATTCTGTTCCCATATTGGTCATTACTGAATATTGAATAGAGTTCCCTGTGCTATACAGTAGCTCCCAGCATTGCTCTTTAATATAGCAGGTGCTGGACAAAGGAATATTCAGATACTTTCTCAGTGAAGTGGAGATGGTAGCTTGGTAGCTCTCTATCTATTCCAACCCAAGGGCTATCATATGCTGCAATCACTTTGAAGGCTTAAAAGTGGAATTTTGATGGGTCAATCCTTAAATTATGTTCTCCTGAAAATCTTTTCTGGGGGCCCAGCCTAAAATCCCACATCTTTAGACCTCCCAACAATTTTGTAAGCAGCTAATGCTCTGTGTTAAATCCCTTTGTGCTTAAACTATAATGAACACTGTTATCTGCAACTGAACCCTGACTTTCAGCAAAGATGTGCTGACTGCCCCATAAGACAAGCCCTGTGCTACTTGGTGAATGCACGGACACTAATTCATCTGTAGCGAGTGCCTCTTACGTGCCACAGATCACTCCAAAGTTTTTTTCCTCCAAAACCTTATTGATGATAATTACAACTGGATAAACAAATATAATTACAAGTGCACGTTATGATACAGCCAGTTAGTATTATAACAGGAGCTCTAAACAATATGTAACAGAAAAGACAGAGATCAAGAGTTGGGTAAGCTTTCAAAAGTGGGGCTCCATACTCCCTCTGTGTAACACTGCTATTAACTCCTAGGCTGCTCCTAAAGCCCTCTTGCTTTTCTGGCTACTGAGGCTTAATACATTTCAATCCTGCGAGGTTGGTCTTCTCATGATTTCTTACCTCATTACCTCTGTTTATTTTATCCCCCATACTTTGAGTGTTCCTCTTTGCCCATACGATCTGACTCCTTATTCCCCTCTACTTTCTCTGAAATCCTGCACCATTTCCACACTCACTGTTTTGTGTTCAGTCTTCCTGATGTGAAGTTTATATAGTTTGTCATTATCACCCATCCGCTTATCCTGCTTCAGCAGCCCTTGGAAACAAGGAACCTTACACTAAGCACATGGCAGTCGCTGGATAAGGCGCTGGATAAGGCGCTGGATAAGGCACTGGATACATTTGACTTTTTAACAACCTTTACTGCCTGATTCACATGTTTATACACATAGCCCTCACCCTTGCTGTCCTAAATGAGATCAACACAAATCAGAATTCAACGGAGAGGAGAAAGTGGGGTACTCAGTTTAAGAGTGAAAAGAGGACAAGAAAGGCAGAAAATGGGGAAGGTAATACACCAGAAATCAAATGAAAAAAGAAAGGGAAAAAATACTTTGTCCTAAGTCTAGAAAACACATTTCTATCTTCCTCTGAGTATCATCTCCATTCTTGATGATACTGTTTGACTTTCTAAGTGCCTGCTCAGATGATATGAACCATGTTAGAGTCTTCTGATGCTCATGTGAGTGTGACACTAGAGGTCAAGTTCCCAATCATGACCCCAGTCTGCCATTCACAATCCCCATCAGTTGCAATGGTACAGACCAAGCATTTGCTTTATTTCCATCATCCAGGTACCAAACACAAAATCCTCTCCATTCTTTCCTGTCTACCATACTGCTAGGGAAACCAATCTGCCTCTCTTCTTCTAATGAACTAAAAAAAAAAAAGCAAAATGCTTCTCCTGAGAGTAAACTAGGATTTGGAAGTTTCTGCAGTGTTTGTTTCCATCTATTTATTTTCCACTTGAGAGCAGATGGATTCATTCATCTGTATTGAGTATCTCCTATATGCCACAGATCACTCTGACATCCTTTCCCTTCAAGACCTTACTGATAATTACATTTGAGTAAATAAGCAAACCAAAAATTACAACCAGCTAGTGCTATAGCAAGAATTTACCTGGGAGCAAACCAGGTTTGGAAGGCTTTACAGTGTTTATTTAATCTCTCCACCCTCCACATCTCCCCATACAGAGCAGTACATTTGACCAAAGAAAAAGCTAGTCAGCAGCTGAGCTGAATATGCTATGAGCACAGATAAATACCAAACCAGCATGTGAGGATGCACGGCCCTTAAATGGATCCAAGGTGTTTTTTCGTTTTGTTTTTAACTTATAACTCAATGGCCTTTGCTATTAACACAGAGACTCTCACTCATGCTACTGCGGTTCTTCCCTAAGGACTCTTCTAGACACCATTTATTCACCTAGATGCTCCCAAGACAGAAATTACATCCTTCATGTCAGGCGCTGAGGGCAGGCTGGTAACTCTCTGCTGCCCCGGGAGACTCATTCATCACAGGCTGCTGATCATCCGCTTCCCAGAGCACAGGGATGTCATGCAGGTGCATCCAGGCGCCAAGGGTGAGATGGGAGCCACATGCGCAGGAGCGCGGGCCCTGCCCCCTTCAGACTCCCGGCAGGCCTCCCCCACCCAACACTGGTATTTCCCATAGCAGGCTCGCAGCCTCTCTAGGCAGAGGCTCCTCTTATCTGTCTAATCATGCAAAAGGAAAAAGAAAGTGAAGTCGCTCAGTCATGTCTGACTCTTTGCAACCCCATGGACTGTAGCCTACCAGGCTCCTCCGCCCATGGGACTTTCCAGGCAAGGGTACTGGAGTGGGTTGCCATTTCCTCTCCAGGGGATCTTCCCGATCCAGGGATCGAACCCAAGTCTCCCATATTGCAGGCTGATAGTTTACCGTCTGAGCCATCAGGGAAGGCCAGTCATGCAAAGGAACAGACAAAATAAGTAACAGCAAAACCTAGGCCCACGTGGAGTTAATTCTTTAGCCAAGGTCACACTGCAAGATGGATTCTCAATCCTCAGGCGCTACAATGGATCCCTGTGTGTATAAAGTACAAGCTGCTTAACACATGTGTGAAGCCCCTTTGACCTGGCTGTCAGCTCCACCCCTCCCAGCCTCAAGCTGTGGCCTCCAGCCCTGCTCAAATCATTGTGTCCAGATGCTTGAACTGTGCCATTACTGCCGCTAGAACTTCCTTCTCCAACCCACCACCTCCGATGCCTCTCCTACTCATCTTTATTCATCCTTAGGGTCCCAGCACCCCATTCACCCTTTCGTTCAATCAATCCATAGGCATTCTGCTAGTCCTTTCCCTACGTGGTGTCACTGGACTCTGAGGATATGACAAGGAATAAGGGGAACTGGCTCTGCCACCCAGAGTTCACAGCCCAGTGAAGAGGCGGAAGTAAACAGGCAGTGATAAGATGCTGGGGTAGGTGGTGTGAAAGGATAAGAACAGGGTGTGTATTCAAGGTTGTCCAGAGAAACAGAGCCAATAGACACTAGAAAGGATGAGTGTGTGCGCAGATCAAAACAAAGATAAAGAGATGTATTATAAACACTTGGCTCATGTGATCACAGAGGTAGGCAAGTCTCCAGTCCTGCAGGGTGGGAGTCATCAAACCGAGACCCTTAGGAGCCCATTGGCCCTAGTTCTAGTCCATCTCTGAAAGCTTGAGAACCAGGACAGCCAGTGATGGAGTTCCAGTCTAAAGGCCAGCTGGCTAAAGATCCAGGAAAAACCAATGTTTCAATTCTAGTCCAAAAGCAGAAAAAGATCCAATGTCCCAGCTCACAGGCAGGCAGGCAGGAGGAACCCTCCCTCACTCAGGGCAGGGTCAGCTCTGTGTTCTACCCCAGCCTTCAGCTGATTGTGTGAGTTCCACCCACACTAGGCAGGGCTTTATTTGATCCACACATTTAAATGTTAATCTCACCCAAAACACCTTCAGAGAAACACCCAGGATGATGCCTGACCTACTTATCCTGTAACCCAGCCAACCTGACACACAGAAGTAACCATCACAAGGTGCTGTGGGGACACATAGCCAGGCCCTTAACTCTGGAAGTGCTTTCGTGACCACACCCTAAGACTCCATCCAGGGTCCTTCCTCTCTGTTCCAACAGCCCTCACTACACTCCTTACTGTCATTCTTATGGGCTAGTATTCTCTCTCCTGACCGTAAATACCCTGACGTTGTTAAAATGCTACTGAGACCTTGCTCTGAAGTCAGATCTACTAGGCTAAAGTCCCAACTCTTCTACTTTTAGCTGTATAGCTGGGCAAGCTTTCTAACCCCCTGGGCCTCAGTTTTCTTATCTGTAAAATAGGATAGCATTAGTGCCTACCAGCTTCACAGGAACATTGAGAATTAAAGGAAGCAATACACAGAAGGTGCTGAGGGTCTGCTGGCACATGGTAGGTCTCCAGAAAACAGTAGCTCTAACAGTCATTCTCTGTGCACTCCAGCACCCAGCAGGCTTCCGGCACTCGACAGGCTCTTGTGGAGACCTGCACATTGCACCTGACTCCCTCTCCTGTCCTGCCAGCAGCTGCGTCTGTGCCCACGAGCATCTCGGGGCCTTGTTCTTGCAGAACGCTGCTAGCATGCCCCCAGACAAGAGCGTGGGAAGGGAAGTGTCTTGTCTTGCTAGAAAGAAGGTGATGACAGGATAGATGTCTGTGAAAGGCTGTAAGTGCCTGGAGCAGCTGCCCTGAGGACTATCCCAACAGGTGACAGACGGTGGTCTTTAGTGACCAGCTTGACCTTCAGTTAGTAGTAAGAATGACTTCAGTAGGGAAATTGATTTTTGGCCAATCACCTTCAAAAGATGGAGACCTCAGGACAACTCATTATCCAGTATTTGATTTCCACTTGGAGGAGAAACAGGACCCAGGGGAATGAATTGACATTGTACAGTTTTATTTTTCCCACCATTAAGACCTCTCCTATCTTTCTGGAAGCTTTTAACAAGTCCTTAGTTAATTTTTTTTTAACTGAAGTATAGTTGATTTACAATATTGTGTTAGTTTCTGCTGTACAGCAAAGTGACTCAGTTATACATTCATATGCATTCTTTTTTATATATTCTTTTCCTTGATAGTTTTGCATAAATATACACAATACATCTCCCTGCACTATACAGTAGGACCTTGTTGTTTATCTGTTCCATATATAATAGCTTATATCTGCTAACCCCAGTCTCCCACTCCAGCCCTCCTTCAACTCCCTTCCCCTTGGAAGCCATAAATCCGTTCTCCATGTCCCTGAGTCTATTTCTGGCTCGTAGATAGGTTCATCTGTGTCATATTTTAGATTCCACATATAAATGCTGTCATGCAGTGCTTTCTCTTTCTGACTTACCTCACTTAGTACAGTAATCTCTAGTGGTACGCATGTTGCTGCAGATGGAAATATTTTGTTCTTTTTTAATGGCTGAGTAACATTCCAGTGTACAAGTACCACATCTTTTTATCCGCTCCTCTGTTGATGAACGTTTAGCTGGTTTCCATGTCTTGGCTATGGTGTATAGTGCTGCTATGAACATAGGGTACATGTATCTTTGGGGATTAGAGTTTGGTCTGAACCAGGCACCCCACTCCAGTACTCTTGCCTGGAAAATCCCATGGACGGAGGAGCCTGGTGGGCTGCAGTCCATGGGGTTGCTGAGAGTTGGACACGACTCAGTGACTTCACTTTCACTTTTAACTTTCATGCATTGCAGAAGGAAATGGCAACCCACTCCAGTGTTCTTGCCTGGAGAGTCCCAGGGACGGGGGAGCCTGGTGGGCTGCTGTCCATGGGGTCGCACAGAGTTGGACACGACTGAGAGACTCAGCAGCAGCAGCAGCAGCATTCCTTTGTGTAGTGTGCACTCAGGGGTGTACAGACATGAAAGGATTTTTAAATTAATTTATTTTTATTGAAAGATAATTGCTTTATAGAATTTTGCTGTTTTCTGTCAAACCTCAACACAAATCAGCCATAGGTATACAAAAGGGAGGATATAAATCCCCTCCCTTTTGAACCTCATCTATCTCCTCACACCGCACCCCCCCTCCCCCCAACCCAGGTTGATACACAGCCCCTGTTTGAGTTTCCTGAGCCACACAGCAAACTCCTGTTGGCTGTATAGTGACATGAAAGGATTTTTCTGTCCTTCTACCAAGGTCTTCCATCTGCGGTCATAGAATCAGCCCTAGAATGGCACCTCCATCCTGGCCCTGCCTCTCACTCTCTGTGCATCTCAGTGACCACACCTGTAAAGTAGGGAGCATCACCTTCCCCACAGACCTCAGAGTGACGCCTGAGATAGGACAGATGGAGTATCCATATCAGCTGGGCGGTACTTGTGAAAAAGCCTGGGTGCCGGGGTCCAGCCCCGGTGGATCCAGGGTAATTCGAAGGTGGGGGCGGAGTGGGCATCCTAGAAAAAACTTATTTAATTACAGATACAGAGGGATTAGGAATTTAGCAGAGAAAAAGAGGCCGAATAACTTGGTTAACACAGGGTACGTAGGCCACAGGTGTCTTCCTGTTCTCCTGAAGGAGAGGAGGCACTGAGGCCCCGTCC
>SJYC01089987.1:0-16784 GCA_006408675.1 Madoqua kirkii | reverse complement strand
TTTTCTTTTTAGATTAATTAATTGAATGATGATTTAAAATATCAACTGAGTTTTTCTAATCATTTTAGGGTACAATGTCAGCTGGGTGGATGCTTGAGTAAGAAGGCTCCTCCACTTTGATTTTTCTGGCTAAAGGAGGGAGCATTGCTTCCATAAATTTCTTCCTGAAAGTAGTAAGGAATGCTGGTCAATATTTGGATTAAATACATGGACAGGTGGAAACTAATTCTAGGAAGAGCCGGGAATAAAAGTCAGTAGGGTAGCAATAGGCTGGGGGTGGTGGTTTAAGAGACAAAGCTGGCTGTGGCCTTAGCTGGGCTCACAACAAAGACACTGGGAGAGAAAAAGAATGCAGCCTGAGGCAGCCAGGGAAGAAATCCTACAAATGCTGCTTCCAGACACAATGAAACAGATTGGAGCTGTCAGAGCACCGTGAGACCTGCAAATAAAACCTCGAGACTGGGAGGAAGGATTCTGCTAATTGGAGTGGATAATTTAAGAGGTGAACACAGCACAAAGCCCTAGAGGGACTGATGCAGGTTTAATTAAAGATGATTTTCCATAACCTTGTCCTTGATTTAAAAAACACTGGCCCCTAGAAACACTGGGGATAAAAAAAAAAAAAAGTGTGTGCCTTGTTAGGTAGATTTCACCTTCTTTGAGCCTTAGCTATGGAGGGCCATTTTCCCATCCATAATTTTGCCCCACTGGGATGACTGCTGGATTTAGGGTACTGACCCAAAGGCCATCTTCACCCCCAGCCAAGTATGACCCCAAGAAGGAGAAGTGATACAAACACATTTCAGTACTAATGAGGACAAAATGTAATACATAGACAGCAAGGATCAACCCAAAGTTCTTTCAGTTCCTCCCAGCTTCTAACTATGGAATTGGAAAACCTGGAGAACGCTGGGGTTCAGATCCTTGTCCCCCATGGGCAGGTGCTCCAGCCTTGCCCCTGGAGACTCTTGATGGTGGCCTCACAGGCTTCAGCTGTGCTGTCAACTCCACTGACTTTTCCCGGCTTCACCTTTGTGGTTGAACCGAATTAGATCAATAAATGGTAACAGATGGAGAAGGAACAGAGAGGAGAAAAAGCAAGGGCCCTAAGGGTAGTGATCATCATTTTTGAAGCTGAGAATGAGCAAGAAAGATATGCTAAGTAATGACATGCATGTAATAGTAATAAGGTGCTAGGTGAGATGTAAGATGTGAGAGTTGGGCCATAAAAAATGCTGTGCACTGAAGAATTGATGCTTTTGAATTGTGCTGGAGAAGACTCTTAAGGGTCCCCTGGACCACAAGGAGATCAAAGCAGTCAAGCTTCCAGTAGATGTTAATGCTATGGCCAGCCTTTAACGTTTATTGTTCATTTCTACTCCACAAGATAGTTAAGGCAAATATTCTTAATTTTAAGAGGAGGAGATGGAAGCCCAGACAAAATCACTTGCCCAAAGACACCAGGCTGAGTTCTGACAGATCCAAGTGCTTTTTCCACTCTACCAACCTCCTAGGGCCCACATGGGGCCCTCAGTGGACTTTATCACAGTGAAGGCCATACCTGCCCTGTTCACCCCTTTGCAAACTTATCCAAGGCCCCTCTGGTAATTTTCTGAGCTTTACCTTTCTCTGCAATATTTGCATCACATGAAACATTCTGTAGACAAAATATTCAGATCCACTTACCAGAATCACAGACTGCTCCATCTAGTGTCAAGACAGGGCCTGCCTCGATACATATTTAGTTTTGCTATTTTAGCATTTTTAATTACAAGAGATGCCCTTACTTTGTTTGGTGGTGATTTCGTCACTCAGTGGTGTCCGACTCTTTGTAACCCATGGACTGTAGCCTGCCAGGCTCCTCTGTCCATGGGATTTCCCAGGCAAGAATACTGCAGTGGGTTGCCATTTCCTCCTCCAAGGGATCTTCTCGACCCAGGAGTTGAACCCAGGTCTTCTGCAATGGAGGCAGATTCTCTACTGATTGAGCCACCAGGGAAGTACTTTGTTTGGGGAGCCCTATATCACAGTGGGGGCCAAAAGACATGATGGTCCACACTTGACAAAAGCGAAGGTGATTAAAGCTTAAGATCTCAGGAGTATGTGCTGGTTAACTTGAAGGAGAATGAATGCCTGACTGTGGGGCCTCTGATAAACTGGTAGAGGGTGGGGGGGTTACTGTGTGGAGGAGGACAGGGGCCCAGCGGCCTCGCTATGGCTGCCGAAGCCTCTTCTAGAAGGTGTGTGCTAACCCCACCCCTCTTAGTACCCCAAGCTTGTTTCCTATAAGATTCTTATAAAATCAGCAGCACAGCACTAAGGGAGGTATATGCAATATTTTGTGAATAACCATAATAGAAAAGAATTTTTAAAAGAATATATATATATACATATATATGAATTCAGTTCAGTTCAGTTGCTCAGTCGTATCCAACTCTTTGCGACCTCATGAATCACAGCACGCTAGGCCTCTCTGTCCATCACCATCTCCCGGAGTTCACTCAAACTCACGTCCATTGAGTTAGTGATGCCATCCAGCCATCTCATCCTCTGTCATCCCCTTCTCCTCCTGCCCTCAATCCCTCCCAGCATCAGGGTCTTTTCCAATGAGTCAACTCTTCACATGAGGTGGCCAAAATACTGGAGTTTCAGCGTTAGCATCATTCCTTCCAAAGAACACCCAGGGCTGATCTCCTTCAGAATGGACTGGTTGGATCTCCTTGCAGTCCAAGGGACTCTCAAGAGTCTTCTCCAACACCAGAGTTCAAAAGCATCAGTTCTTCGGTGCTCAGCCTTCTTCACAGTCCAACTCTCACATCCATGCATGACTGCTGGAAAAACCATAGCCTTGACTAAATGGACCTTTGTTGGCAAAGTAATGTCTCTGCTTTTGAATATACTATTTAGGTTGGTCATAACTTTTCTTCCAAGGAGTAAGCCTCTTCTAATTTCATGGCTACAGTCACCATCTGCAGTGATTTTGAAACCCAAAAAGATAAAGTCTGACACTGTTTCCACTGTTTCCCCATCTATTTCCCACGGAGTGATGGGACCAGATGCCATGATTTTCATTTTCTGAATGTTGAGCTTTAAGCCAACTTTTCACTCTCCTATTTCACTTTTATCAAGAGGCTTTTTAGTTCCTCCTCACTTTCTGCCATAAGGGTGGTGTCATCTGCATATCTGAGGTTATTGATATTTCTCCCGGCAATCTTGATTCGAGCTTCTTCCAGCTTCTTCCAGCCCAGAGTTTCTCATGATGTATTCTGCATATAAGTTAAATAAGCAGAGTGACAATACACAGCCTTGATGGACTCCTTTTCCTATTTGGAACCAGTCTGTTGTTCCATGTCCAGTTCTAACTGTTGCTTCCTGACCTGCATACAGGTTTCTCAAGAGGCAGGTCAGGTGGTCTGGTGTTCCCATCTCTTTCAAAATTTTCCACAGTTTCTTGTGATCCACACAGTCAAAGGCTTTGGCATAGGCAATAAAGCAGAAATGGATGTTTTTCTGAAACTCTCTTGTTTTTCCATGATCCAGCGGATGTTGGCAATTTAATCTCTGGTTCCTCTGCCTTTTCTAAAACCAGCTTGAACATCTGGAAGTTCATGGTTCACATATTGCTGAAACCTGGCTTGGAGAATTTTGAGCATTACTTTACTAGCATGTGAGATGAGTGCAATTGTGCAGTAGTTTGAGCATTCTTTGGCATTAGCTTTCTTTGGGATTGGAATGAAAACTGATCTTTTCCAGTCCTGTGGCCACTGCTGAATTTTCCAAAGTTGCTGGCATATTGAATGCAGCACTTTCACAGCATCATCTTGCAGGATTTGAACTATCTCAACTGGAATTTCATCGCCTCCACTAGCTTTGTTCGCAGTGATGCTTATATATGACTGAATCACTTTGCTGTATAGCAGAAATTAACTCAACATTGTAAATCAACTATGTGTGTGTGTGCTTGGTTGCTCAGTCATGCCCAGCTCTTTGCAACCCCATAAATTATGCCCCCCACCCCCCAAGCTCTTTTCTCCAGGCAAGACTACGTGAGTGGGTTGCCATTCCCTTCTCTAGGGAATCTTCCGCACTCAGGGATCAAACCCAGGTCTCCTGCACTGCAGGCAGATTCTTTATTATCTGAGCCACCAGGGAAGCCCCAAATCAGCAGCATTATAGCTTTACTTCAGAACCACCGTTTAAAGTGAAAGGGGAGACCAGAGGCCTCAGCAGCATTATTGCAAAAACCTGAACCCTGTGGGGTGATGGGCAAGCTCCACCCACTTTCCCAAGGAGATGATCCCCTCTGACAGCTACAGGTAATTTAAAAGCTCTTGTGAAGCCTTGGGTGGAAAAGCAACACAGCTTCCAGACTCAGCCAATCCCATACAAGCATTTGAAGGGTCAGTCCTAAAGCATCCAAGGCAGACATTAACACTTTACCAGTGACCCATAAATAGCCAGCAAGGACTTTTCAAGAAAGCCCTGACAACACAAACATGATGACCCTTTAGTAATGAAGTTAGTATCTGAGAGAGTTGACTGGACTGATGATTGGTTATAATCTTAAGAGCTCTTGCTGCTGCTGCTAAGTCACTTCAGTCGTGTCCGCTCCTGCTTGTTTTCCTCTGGGCGATCAGCACTGAATGGACATTCTGTCTAATATTTGTTGTTGGCAATAAAACGGGAATTTCAATTCTTAAAGAGTTTCTGCCTTCAGGGTCTGGAGCACATTAGAAATGTTGCTTTGTCTGGTTCATTTTGTATATAAATGAGTCATTCTTGCTCTCAGGAGGTGGAAGAGTAAGCAACTACTTAAGCAGGGGGCAAATTCTGTTCTGAAATCTTCATCCTGCTTGCAGAGTGGCTTTACGAAACATCTTTCATGTTTCCTCCACAGAAAGATTGTAAATTAGGAAGCAACCCTTTGGATTAAATGAAACTCATGATAAAACATGAGCAAGAACAAGTAAGGGTTGACTTCCTCCTAGAAATTAAAAAATATTTTATGAAATTTAAATTCCCAGCCCAAATATGATACAATATATTTGTATGCTTCTGGAACAACAGAAGCATATACAGAGAAGTGGTTTGTCGAAGGCCAAGGCATTATTCCTACCCTTTCTTTCCTTGCTTTTTCCCCAGGGACAGGATGACAAAGCGTGGCTTTTCTTCCACTCCTTCCAGTGCATGGTATACCAATATTCGCACGCTTGTTTTCATGCATTTTCTTGTTTGATGACCTAAACAAGATTCCAGAAGGGACAGGATGGGGAGGAAAGACATTCCTCCAGGTGTTCCGTCAGCTCAGGGTGTGCACTGCTGAAGCAAAGGGTACTGGCTACCGAAGCTGACCAGTGAAGCTGAGCCTGTTGGAGGTGAATCTACATCAAAAACGTGTGATCCTCAGAGCCTATGAGTGGGATTCATCCCACAAAAGCAGAAGAGGAAAGGGACATGGAGCTCACTCCTGAATAAGTCAGTGTATGTGCGAGGCGGGGCGCGGGACCATCCCCAGTGGCTTCCCTGCTGGGCAGGTTGCTGTTTGCTCTGGGAGCAGCATCTCAGGGAGAAGCTAATGTTCATAGAAGCAGTTTAGCAAGTGGAACCTCTGAGGATGAGGTGGGAAAGATGGAAACCAGGGAATCAGGGAGGGCTGGGGCCCAGGAGGGGAGGCTGGGCTTGCCCAGCTCTTCTGGAACACTCAGCAACCCTGGCTTCCTGTGGGACTATGGCCTCCAGAGCTTGGTTCTTCACCTGTTCTAGGGATGGACACTGTGGGAACCTGAAGAGAAGCTAGACCCTCTCCTGCCCGAAATGTTCCCACCTCTCTGCTCTTCCCTCTCTGAAGCAATTTATATCTCTCCTTTAGAGTGCTCTCTCTCTCTGTTGCTCTGTGTGTGTCTCTCTGTCTGATCTCTTGCTCTCTCTCTTACAAAGTTTCAGAGGTTTTGAAGACTCCCCTTAAGGCCATATGAGTTGTAGCTTTAAGAACTCCTAGCTTAAAGATGCGACTTTCCTGGTGGCTCAAAGGTAAAGAACGTGCCTTCCAATGCAGGAGACATAAGACACATGAGTTCAATCCCTGGGTCAGGAAGATCCCCTGGAGGAGGGCATGGTAACCCACTCCAGTATTCTTGCCTGAAGAACCCCATGGACAGAGGAGCCTGGCAGGCTACGGTGCATGGGGCCACAAAGAGTCCCGACATGACTGAAGTGACTTAGCACAAGCACGAGCTTAAAGAGATAGGCAGGGTGCTCTCAGCTCTGAAGGAGCACGTGGGACTTCCCTGGTGGTCCGGTTGTTAAGCCTCCACACGTCCAGTGCAGGGGGTGCAGATTTGGTCCCTGGTTAGGGAACTAAATTCCCACATACCACACAGCATAGCCAAAAACTAAAAATTTTTTTAAATGAAAAAAGGAGCACATGTTTGAAACAGAATAAAAGATTAAAAAACTATACTTTTTTCTTTTTTTAAAGCAGTATGGGAGGTTTTGTTCAACTCCTCACCCATCATTAATTTCAGAAAGAGATGATTCTCTAAGCCTACACTATAGATTATGCATTTTTGGTGCTTCATGTTGGGGTTACAGCCAAAAAGAGCGAGGTGCTAAATGCTATAAAAATATTTTTTTAAATTAAGATACTTTGCCTTATTTGTCTCCTAATCCATAGCTATCAGAAAGGGGATTTGAGTCACTAGTGGCCCCCTTTACAAATCTAATCCACACCAGGAGTAATTTCCTACTACTAATAAGAGGAAAACCAACCTGCAAAATCACTTACCCTCAAACAGCTTGTGACCCCAAGGGGTATGATGCATTACACTTTATACAGATCACTTTGCGATCTGGGAGTACCAGGAATTCATTCCATGAGCTTACTTTCCTATTTTCTTGTTCAGGGACCACTGGATTGACTGTGATACTGCAAATAAAGTTTACAGTCACTAAACTGCTTTTGGAGTTTAATTTGAGGATGTCAAGGTAGCATGTGATAAACTGCCACTCATATTATTTAAGTACCTATTTTAAAGAGCAAGATTCAAGACAAGAACTGCCATCTGCCTGTCTTCTCAGCTTCACTCTAGAGTGTCATTTTTCTGTAAATTTATTATGTCTCTCTTCCATCGGCCCATTTTTCCTTATCTCTACCACACAGCATCCTCCTTTTGTTACTAACAAGGAGAGAGAGGGAAAAAAGCTTTTGTGACAGTAAAAGTAAATTCTGCCAACAGAAAATCATTTCCAGACATGAAATCTCTCTAAAGAAAATTTCTGACTCTATAATTGAAAACAATGGATCAAATTAGGGTCTAAACAAAAGAAAGTATCTAGTAGTTACACGAATGATGCAAATCATACTCAAAGAGACCAGGAAGACTGATCGTGGCCAAGACTTGGGTGGGGTGTGAGATTTGACCCTATTTCCAAGTTGAAAAGTTAGCCTGCCTAAGAGCCAGGAAGACATCAAAGACCCAATGCTCCTGGGTCAGAGAGAGAGGACAGCTTATTATTCACAAGAACAGCAGCTACAGCAGCAGCAGTTTGGAATGATGACTTTGCAAGTCCCAGTCCGCAGAGGGGCTGCAAAGAAGGCTGAGTGACAACTGCACTGGCAAAGGGTTGCGCTACAGGAGAAAGAACTCTGAACTTGGGGAACCCGCATCTTTTATAACAGGCAGCAAGCTTACCTATTGTTTTGCTCTAGAGGGAGAAACAATCTCTATCCTCCCACGCAGTTTGCTGCACACACAATCATGCTTGAAAACACTTGTCCACCCCTAAGGCAGTGTCTGGCCACAAACACACAGAAACACTAGAGACCCATATATAACTGTCTCCCAACAAGGATAACACTGGATTTGTGTGCATATGTGTGTCTGTAAAATGTGACTGAGTCAACATAACACAAACACTTTTTTAACCCCCCATATACTCGATAGGACTTTCTACCTCTAGAATCCACCTGAACAAGATGAACCCAAACCCAGCAAGGTCATTTAATACACCCTACTTTGAAGAGCTCGAAGCTGAAGGAAATATGTACCAGAGATAAATCTGGTCTTATTTATCCAATGGACCCAACAAAAGCATCAGAAGACCAGATCTCCAAGGCCTAGTTTGCAGTTGCTGTTGTAACAGTACTCCACTGAGATGCTCATCCAGGGTGCTGTGGTGGGAACACCCACACAGCCAAGAGGAGTAGAGAACAGTCCAGTCTCATACAGCCATTCATTCCAAGGTGCGCGACGCCACGGTGGCATCAGAACACTGAAGAAGTGAGGCATTGCCAGCCCTGGCGTCTGAGTCGGAGAGGAGGGGATCTCCAGGAAGTCTGGATCTTTCTTGCTCACACAAGACTGGGAGAATCCACCTGCTTTTCACAGGCAAATGACAAACACTCAGGTAGTTACATCCCAAACTTCAGAGAGAATGTCACCAGCTCTCAGTGATAACTCTCTAGGATCCTTTGGGTTGAAATAAATTCAAAGAAGAAGAAAACAGCTGTGGGGAGAATCACCAGGACCCCTGTCTCTGTTCAATCTGAAACTAGCTTTCCCAAAGTTGCAATGCCAAATACACTGAGTTCTTTGTGTGTTTTTAGACCATAGACAAGGGACCCTCCCACCCACAGTACTTCTCCCCACCCAAGACATCTTAGGCCATTTCTGCCATCAAAGTGTCCTCAGGTTAGTGCCCAAAGCACGGGTGAAAGGATGTGGGTGAGAAGGGTGGTAGGAAGCTCCCCAAAGTGTTGGCACTCAAGGAAGATCCCTGAGAAGCAGAGGGAATCCACAGCAACTGTAACTCAGAGGCAGAAGCGTGGTCCAAGTGCAGGGGTGCCACTCAGCAGTCACACGAAGGGCTGGCTCTGAGCCCCGGCATCTCGCCGAGCAACACTGGAGGGACAGAAATAAGAACAAGCCCCATGCTTGCAGGCCGGGCATGGAGCAGCACCCAGAGCAACACTAGGCACCACGGCAAACACGTGGCTCCCACTCTGACCATGGAAAGGGATGAGGTCACCTCCCAGACGCTCTCCCACCTGCGTCTCCAGGAGGGGGCCTGGTGCCTGCCTGGCATTGCTCCTTCAGCCTGTACCCCTTGGTGTGGCTCACACAGAGCTCATGTCCCCAGCCACTTTGTCTTCTTGGAAAGAATCAGAAATAATGACTTACTTATCTACTGTTCATCAACTGATTTCTGCACAGCACACAGCCTTTCATGGGGTCTCCAGGTGTAAATGAAAATCAAACATCGGTGTGTAACAAGAGCTGGAAACCACATCACCCTGGTCTGCTCTTTCTCCTAAATTTGCCTTCTCAGGAAACTGAAGAAAGGGTGCTCTGTACTTTGCTCCCAAGGCCAAACCCAGGTGGTTTTTGTTAGGGGAGAAAACGAGAGCCCGGAATAGGCTGTGCCACAGTTCCAGAGCAGGTGGGGCCCCAGGTTCCCCAGTAGAAAATAAAATGAGAACTACTGTATTCACATCACGGCTTCCACCTGTCGTAACAACACAAGTTGATGACCTGCTGTCAGGCGTGGGGATTGGGTTATACAAGAATGGCCAGTGGCCCACGCACTCAATCTGGGGACCTTAAAAAGTACCTAAGCTCTGCTTCTGCCTACAGGTGGAGAGGACCGTCAGGAGGCCGAGGACCCCTCCAACCACAGAGCCTCCCCACCCCACCCGCCAGCTCAGGGGCCTGGCTCACTGTAGATGCAGTGAGGTGCTCTGATAGATGCAGATGCAGGGGCCCTACTCCTGTGTGTGGGCCTGAATATCCCCCTGTACGAGGCAGGTAAGCCTAATGGTCAAGGGCTTGAATCTCAGCTCGTTAACTGTGTGATCTCAGGTAAGTTGCTTACCTTTTCTGAGTTGATTTTTTCTCACCTGTAAAATGAGAATAGCAATCCGCCCCATGAAATTAATGTCAGATAAAATGAGATAAGGCAGATAAACACTTAATACGGTGATCAAGAAGTGGGAGCCACTATTACGATTGCTGTAAATGGATACCACTCCATTTAAACGTGGATTTCCCAGTGTTCAAGCAATCACTGAGCCAGAAATTGGCTCCTTTGTAGTCATTCCCTAAGTGCTGACCTTAATTGCTCTCAGGTAGAAAATAAAATGGGAAATAGTTAGCGTGCTCACGTCATGGCTGCCGCCCGTCCTAACAGCACAAACTGATGCCCTGCTGTCAAACGTGGGCACTGGGCTACTCAAGAATGGCCAGTGGCCCGGGATACTCAACTTGGAGACCTTAAAAATGCCAAACCTCTGCTCCTACCTACAGATTCTGATTAAGTTGGTCAGGACTAGGGTCTAGGCATCAGCAGCTTTTAAAGCTTTGCAGGTGGTTCAAACATACTTGGGTCTGATATGCAGTCTCCAAGGGAAGGAGTCAGCTGAGTTTTCTCGAAGAATCATTTATCTTATTTATTCAATTGGCAAACATGTATTGATCCCTCTGATGGGTCAAGCACAGAACCAGGGGCATGATTTATAAGACCCAGTTCCAACCTCGAGAATCCTAGAGTCTAACAGACGAGACAACAGGTGACTAGCCAGTAGTAACAGTGGAGACATGCCACTAGGCTGTACCCATGCTTAGAAAGGGTCCAACCCAGCTCTCCAGACACAGCCTGTTGGTGGAGAGGGTGTACCAGACCCAAGCAATAGTTTCTGCAAAACTTCTGAGAAAAAAAAATACAGAGAACATTTCAGACACTCCAAGGAATTCAGTAGGACCAGATATCAGTCTGAAAGGCCGAAAGAGAAGGCTGGAAAGGTAGGGACCAGTTCCTTGAAGAGAAGTCAGTGGGGTTTGGGTTTTAGGTAGGGGAGTGGAGTGATCAGAGCTGTTTTGGGGAAAGATTATTCTGATTACTGGGTGGAAAACAGATCAGAGGGACATAAGACAGAACACAGGGAAGTCAAATCCAAGATAGTTGTAGCAATCACGGCAAGATTTCACCGGGACGGATTTCAGCAGTATTAGGAGAAGGAAATGGCAACCCACTCCAGTGTTCTTGACTGGAGAATCCCAGGACAGGGGAGCCTGGGGGGCTGCCGTCTCTGGGGTCGCACAGAGTCGGACACTACTGAAGCGACTTAGCAGCAGCAGCAGAGGAAAAGCTTGGTGACTATGGATGCGTTGGGACCCTGATGGGGAGGCGAGGAGGAGGCCCCAGCTTTGTGGCTGGAGTGCTCTAGGGAGTCAGGTGACGCCAGGCCAAGAGCAAGGCCGCAGGGGGTGGGAGGGGGGCAGGAAGTGTGTGATGTGGTAGGCCTCAGAGGCCTTCAAAGGAAAAGTTCAAAAGAAAAGATTATAACTTGGGCTGGTCAAACCTAACAGAACTCCTGCAAGTTCTGAATTTTGTGTACTCATAGAGTGTAAGGCAGTCTAACAATAACTGGACTATCTGATTCATCTGAAATCTTGAGAATACACACCAGATGGGCAAAAGGGAGTTTGAATGAAGGGAAAGACACGTGGCCTGGGGCAGTGCTGGCGTAGAAGGCAGGCAGGGCCAAGGCACAGAGTTATTCTCCGTTTCCTGCTCAAGCGGGGAGTCTGTCCCAGCTCTCCTCCTTTCACCCCCTGATCTGAAGATGCCTCAGGTGCCTGAAAAGGAAAAGCCAGGGGTGCTTGGTACCCTTGTCTGTGGCTTCTCAGTTGTAAAGAGCCCATCTGCCAATGCAGGAGGCGCGGGTTCGATCCCTGGGTCTGATCCTTGGGTCAGGAAGACGCCCTGGAGGAAGGCAAGGCAGCCCACTTCAGTATTCTTGCCTGGGGAATCCCATGGACAGAGGAGCCTGGTGGGCTTCAGTCTATGGTGTCGCACAGAGTCGGACACAACTGAGCATATGTGCACACACCCTTGTCTTCAGAGCATCTGACAAAGTAAAATCATCACACCCATGTTGTTTCGCAAGGCAAACGTGTAAGCAGAGTTGTAAGCAGCTTTGTTTATTCGAGTAAATAGCTTGTAAATAAATCATTGGTAAACATTACAAAATTAAATACATTTTCAAAAGCTTGCCAGTGTACACAAAATTCACAAACATAGTTCTTTTAAAAAATAAAATATGTTCAGAGCACCCTTGATATAAAATGCCTGACCCCTGTCCTCTGACAGGGCCACCTAGAGACACCTTACAGTAGGGAGGGGGGTTTCTATGGGAGGCAGTGGGGGCTTCCTGGAGGACACCAAGAGTTTCTGCTCTGACCTTTGACCCCACCCACATCCAATTGCATTTTGATCCTTCTCCAAGGACCCGGTATAGAACTGAGAGGGGGCTCAGCAGGTGCCCCAGGCTCAGCTCCAAGCAAAGGGATCAGATCAGGGTGCACAATCAGGGCCAGAGTCCTCACCATAAGCCTCTCAGAGAAGCCAGAAAGGAAATCATTACCACACTTCCAAACCAGCCAATGCTCCTGCATCGACTTTCTCCAGAGGAGCTGAGGTTTTCTCAGTTGTACACCCACTCATCACTCAGCTCACCCACTCTGGTCTGATGCCCCCAGGCATAGAAGTGCCCAGATCTACTTCTAAGGAGGAAGATATTGAATCTGCTCACTTCCTTATGACCTGCTTTCATGGAGAGAATAATATATGGTATTTGGTAGAAAGCACAGAATGAATTGCTACACGGCGCTTTCTAGTTCCACTGCCAAACACCCCTCAGATAGTGTGAACATTTCTCGAGAAATTTGAATAGTCATTCAAAGAAAGGGTTCAGAAAACTTTAAAATACCGCAAATGAGGCAATAAGTACATGACCTGGCGAAGCATCCTGATTAACAGAATAATACAAAGTCCATAAATTAAGCCCTTGACAACTCCACATTGTCGTAGTGTAGCTCATTAAAATAACGGATACGCTGAGTTCTTTTCACTTTGGTGCAGAAAGTGAACATTGGTGGTCTCCAGCACTCACATGAGAAGACCTAGCGGCCTCTTGAAAACACACATGCCATGACCTCCAATTAAAGGATGACCACAAGTTTATTCCATCCATGTGAAATAAAACTCACATCCACATTTTAACTTAGTTGCCTGTAGATATATACAAGAAATTTGACCTTTGTGTCAAATGTACAACTCAAGAAGAAAGTATTACCAAACTAGCTGTAAGAAAACCATCATCCCTGTATCATTAGGTCCTTAACATCTGGTTTCTCCAAGAAGATGCTGCCTGGTCCAGCCCCTCCTTGTGTGTCTGCCTGATTTGATGCTCTCTGGTTGGGCTGAAGCCAGAGTATGTGATATCTTTGCTATTAAAATATTACACCAACCAAACCTTTAAAAACCAAAAAAAGGAACACTCTTGAATAAATGTCTAACAGATACCACCCCTCCCCACCCCCAAAAAAGTTGCTTATAAGGACAACAGTTCTTTAAGAAAAGTCTTCATGAAGTCCAAATTCCTTCCTGGGTCTCCAGCAGAGTTCCACCTGGGCTGGAATTATACAGCCTTCTTCTGTGGGGGACTCAACTTCCTCATGCCTCTTATCCGAGAGAGCAGCTCCTTAATGAACTCCTAAAAGAGATCAGAAGAAGGTATTATGAGAGAGACACTATTCAAATAAGGGTTTAAAATCTGCTTGAAGTCACTGAGGTCAACAGCAGCTAACCTTAATTGATGAGCTTGGTTGGGTGTGTTAATCCAACTGGCACAGTATAGGACATTTTTAAACAAATGAAGATACTAAACTTCTCACCATCCTGTCTTCTCACTGCTGTACTCTCTTTAAGGAGAAAACCAAGCTGCCTTCACTCATTGACATTATCTACTTGGCCCCTGAAGGCCTATGTAGTTTAGATCAATGCTTCACAGACTTCACTAAGTCTTTAATACTGCTTACAACTCACCAGGGAACTGTGTGGATTCTGAATGAATAAGTCTGGTTGGGGCTGAATATTTTGCATTTCCATCTGGCCACCAAATGATGCAAGTGTTAGTCTCTAAACCTCACTTGAAATAGCTAAACTAGACCCATGGTTTTCAAACTTGAGTGCGCATCAAATCACAGGTGGGAAGGAGGGCTTATTAAATAAACGCCGGAGTGTTAGGCCCACTCCCCCAGAGTTTCTGATTCAGTAGATACAGGCTGTGGAATGAGAACTTGCATCTCTGACAAGCTTCCAGGTGTTACCTATGCTTCTGGTCTCAGGATCTTACTGAGAACCATGGGTCTAGATCGTAAGAGAAGTCTCTTGACATTTTTGGACTGCAAATCACAGTTTGAAAAGAAAAACAAGACACACTTATATTTACAATTCAGTACATACAAAAATACATCTGAAATAAAAACTTCAAGAATGAACACCTACTATGATGAAAGTGAAAGTGGAGAGTGAAAAAGTTGGCTTAAAGCTCAACCTTCAGAAAACGAAGATCATGGCATCTGGTCCCATCACTTCATGGGAAATAGATGGGGAAACAGTGGAAACAGTGTCAGACTTTACTTTTTTGGGCTCCAAGATCACTGCAGATGGTGACTGCAGCCATGAAATTAAAAGACGCTTACTATTTGAAAGAAAAGTTATGACCAACCTAGATAGTATATTCAAAAGCAGAGACATTACTTTGCCGACTAAGGTCCGTCTAGTCAAGGCTATAGTTTTTCCTGTGGTCATGTATGGATGTGAGAGTTGGACTGTGAAGAAGGCTGAGCACTGAAGAATTGATGCTTTTGAACTGTGGTGTTGGAGAAGACTCTTGAGAGTCCCTTGGACTGCAGGGAGATCCAACAAGTCCATTCTGAAGGAGATCAACCCTGGGATTTCTTTGGAGGGAATGATGATAAAGCTGAAACTTCAGTACTTTGGCCACCCATGTGAAGAGTTGACTCACTGGAAAAGACTCTGATGCTGGGAGGGATTGGAGGCAGGAGGAGAAGGGGACGACAGAGGATGAGATGGCTGGATGGCATCACTGACTCAATGGATGTGAGTCTGAATGAACTCCAGGAGTTGGTGATGGACAGGGAGGCCTGGCATGCTGCGATTCATGGGGTCGCAAAGAGTTGGACACGACTGAGCAACTCAACTGAACTGAACTGATATGCCACACACTCTTTTTT
The DNA here is from genome assembly GCA_006408675.1 of Madoqua kirkii. Taxonomy (NCBI): domain Eukaryota; kingdom Metazoa; phylum Chordata; class Mammalia; order Artiodactyla; family Bovidae; genus Madoqua; species Madoqua kirkii. The sequence continues at coordinate 1,686 of SJYC01089987.1, read as the reverse complement.
ATTCCACTCTAATTTCATTTAAAACATAATAGTGGGGAAGACCCACTAAAATGATGTTGTGACTATTCCTGGATCAGAACCCAAAGAACAATCTAGAATAGTTCTCATTCTCACTTTAAGCCATTAGCAATCTTTTGTTGTTGCCTCATGTATTAAAGTTTCTGGCTACTAAATAAGTCACATTTATTAGATAATAATTACTTTGTCTTCATTTTTTAGATTTGTTGAAACAAAGCTGACAGCCAATCAGACTTTCTGATCAGCAAGGGACAGTCAGTGAGTGACAGAACTGTGCACAGCAGGGACATCCGAGAGCAAAAACGTTAAGGAGACTTCGTTTCCTGTAAGACCTCTGAAAAACAGCTCTCAGACAGTCACCCACCAATCACAACCCCGAGCCATAGCTCCCAGACTAAATGGTCCCCGTGCTTCTATCCAGCTCTAAAACATAATATGCTTAAACAGTTAATATATGATGAGCTGACATGATTTCGTTTTAACAGTCTTTTTGCTAATATGAAAGTTACATGTGCTTTTTTTTTTTAGAAAACCTAGAAAATATAAACCAACAATAATTACTCCTCAGAACGAACCACTATTAACATATTTCTTCTATGGAAATTATTTTTACCTAATTAAGGTTATACTATATAAATATATCCTTTATTTGCACTTAGCATTGTGTGTGTGTGTGAGTCACTGAGTCATGTCTAACTCTTTGTGACCTCACAGACTCTGACTCCAACTCGCCAGGCTCCTTTGTCCTTGGAATTCTCCAGGTAAGAATACTGGAGTGGGTAGCCATTCCCTTCTCCAGGGGATCTTCCCAACCCAGTGACCGAACCCGGGTCTCCTGCATTGCAGGCAGATTCTTTATTATCTGAGTCACCAGGAAAGCCCACACTTAGCAGTATGTCAAGTCTTTTCCCCACAGCATTAAATAGTATTTTTAAAAATTAATTTTAATAGTTATACAGTCCTTTATTATATGAATATTCTACAATCTAATTCCTCTATCACTGGATATTTGGTTGGTTTCTGGCTTTTCAAAAGTATAAACAATGCCACAACTAACATCTTTGCATATAAATCTCTGTATACAATTTGGATTATTCCCTTTGGAGAGCTATTCTGTAGTAGGTCAAAGGACATAAACATTTTATCACCATCATTTCTGAACTTGGACAGAAAACGTAAATATGGGTATGACTAGCACTGATCTAAATGGCTTTTAACTAAAAACAAAAACAAATGAAAAACCCTAAAAATCTTGTGATCTATACATGGTTATAGCAACCCAGTACACAGAGATGCAAGACTGAAACAAAAGCTTCACATAAAAATCCTATATGTAATACCATAAGAAAGCTTTCTTCAGCAATCAGTGCAAAGAAATAGAGGAGAAGAACAGAATGAGAAAGACTAGAGATCTCTTCAAGAAAATTAGAGATACCAAGGGAACATTTCATGCAAAGATGGGCTCGATAAAGGACAGAAATGGTATGGGCCTAACAGAAGTAGAAGATATTAACAAGAGGTGGCAAGAATACACAGAAGACCTGTACAAAAAAGATCTTGGTGACCCAGGTAATCACGGTGGTGTGATCACTCATCTAGAGCCAGACATCTTGGAATGTGAAGTCAAGTGGGCCTTAGAAAGTATCACTATGAACAAAGCTAGTGGAG
>SJYC01089985.1:0-13002 GCA_006408675.1 Madoqua kirkii | reverse complement strand
TCTTTGGAACTCTGCATTCAGATGCTTATATCTTTCCTTTTCTCCTTGGCTTTTTGCTTTTCTTCTTTTCACAGCTATTTGTAAGGCTTCCTCAGACAGCCATTTTGCTTTTTTGCATTTCTTTTCCATGGGGATGGTCTTGATCCCTGTCTCCTGTACAGTGTCACAAACCTCATTCCATAGTTCATCAGACACTCTATCTATCAGATCTAGGCCCTTAAATCTATTTCTTACTTTCACTGTATAATCATAAGGGATTTGATTGAGGTCATACCTGAATGGTCTAGCAGTTTTCCCTACTTTCTTCAATTTAAGCCTGGATTTGGTAATAAGGAGTTCATGATCTGAACCACAGTCAGCTCCTGGTCTTGTTTTTGTTGACTGTATAGATCTTCTCCATCTTTGGCTGCATAGAATATAATCAATCTGATTTCAGTGTTGACCATCTGGTGATGTCCATGTGTAGAGTCTTTTCTTTTGTTGTTGGACGAGGGTGTTTGCTATGACCAGTGCATTTTCTTGGCAAAACTCTTTCTTTCCCCTGTTTCATTTCGCATTACAAGGCCAAATTTGCCTGTTACTCCAGGTGTTTCTTGACTTCCTACTTTTGCATTCCAGTCCCCTATAATGAAAAGGACATCTTTTTTTGGTGTTAGTTGTAAAAGGTCTCGTAGGTCTTCATAGAACTGTTCAACTTCAGCTTCTTCAGCGTTCCTGGTTGGGGCATAGACTTGGATTACTGTGATATTATTGAATGGTTTGCCTTGGAAACGAACAGAGATCATTCTGTCATTTTTGATATTGCATCCAAGTACTGCATTTTGGACTCTTCTTTTGACCATGATGGTTACTCCATTTCTTTAGATGACCATTAAGTTGCTAGTATATAGAAATACAATAGATATTTATATATTTATTTTTTTCCTGAAAGCTTGCTGAACTCATTATTTCTGGTAACTTTTGGGTACACTCTTGGATTTTCTACATAGACAATCATGCTGTCTGTTAATAAAGTGAATAGCAGAAGATATGAAGGGGATAAATATGTTACAGTATATTGTAACATATAATGTATTGCCTTCTTTGAGAAAGACCTGTGTTTGTGGTGCTTACATTCACTTGAGACTCTAAATAACTTGATTTGGGGAGAGAAGAGGAGCTTCACCTAACTTCTTTGCCATTAACACTTGGTATTTGAAGGGGCTTTATTTGGCAAGGAGAGTTGGTAAGTGAGTAACACACTATTTTAGGAAGATAAGCCTGGACAGTTCAAAAATGTTAAATTTTGGAATTACTTAACTCTTAAAAGTCAGCAGAGTAATAGAAAGTTCTGTTGCCAATGTGCCCACTGAAATTCACAAGGAATTCCAGAAGATACTTGAGTAGGGGTAGAGAGACACCATGAGACTATATAGTCTCATGACCTGGGAGACCCAGAGACCTTTCTAGGTTTCCTATGAGGTGAAGACATAATGACTAAGATACTAGCCTTTTCTTTCTTTTTTTACCATTCTCAAATAAACAGTAGATTTTCTAATGAGTGGAAAGCAGATGCCCATAAGATCTAGTGTCTTAACAAACAGATCCATGTCAGTTTCTAATGTAGTCATGAATTATAGTAAAGAGAATTATCTACATTTAAACAATGTCATTGCAGAGGAATGCAATAAAAATGAATAAACTAGAGCCTTCTGTATGAGCATGGACAAATCTCAGAAGTCTCATGTTGGGCACAATAAGCAGGCTGAAGAAGAAATATTATAAAGTATCATTTATATAAAGGATTCAACATAACCCTGCACACTTCTCACTCCTGCTTGGCTGCAAGAATCCAACTCCTTCTTGTTTTCCTAGCACGGTGCATAATACAGGAGTTGCTCAGCAAAGGTTTGTAAAGCAAAGAAATATGTACATGAAGCAATTAATCCACACATGCATTAAAGTGGAGCAGCAGAGAGAGGAAACATGAGGATCTTTGTATGTCAGTGGAGAAGGCTGGGACAGTGCAAAGTATCAACTGGCCCCAGCTACTCTGGAGGAAGGTTCCAGAGTTCTCCTTTCAGCGCTGGAACACTAGGCCTCCTGGGAGAGTTAGGGAAGAGGAGGAACACTTTGGGGAGAGTGGAGCCTCGGATGCTGGAGTTGGGGAGGGCAGTGAATGGAGGAGAGCTATGCATAAGCACACACACAGAATCAAAGAACAAAAGAAAGAAAAGAAACATCTCCAGTGACCCTGGAAACCTGACTCAATGACAAGCGGCCACTGGATTTACAGAGAGACTCCTAGGAAAGAAAAGGCAAAGCAGGCTTCTGAGGGGACCTGACAGCTTCATGAAAACAAAAGGTCCCTCCTCGCTCTGGAGTTTGGGCGGTGTGGGCTGGCACGGGGCATGGCCTCGCAGTGGCCACACTCTGAGCTCTCGTTCCTAATCCCTCCTGGGCCCTGTGGCTTTCAGCTGCCACCCCCTCTCGCCCGCTGGGGTCTGTGCCAGAGGCGGCAGATGGATGCGCGTTTTGTAATTATCACCAGAGCCAGGCGTCTGCAGCCCTTCCCTAGTCGCTCAAAGTGACTCATCCGTTAGTGATGACACTGCGCTGCTCTGGGTGGGTCCCTCGAAAAGCGGGAGAAGAGAAATCTGGGTGTCACTACAGACTGCTGCTGTGTGCATGACTAAGCTGCACTCACTCATGTCACTCTTTCAAGCGTTTCAAGTCATTGGAAAAGATAAACAAGATAAATGGACATTATGATGCAGCCCCTTGATGAGAAATGTTTCCCGACAAACAGATTTTTCCAAAGAAATGCTTAAAACTGCACTTGGTGAATGATGTCACCAATGAGAACGATTGTGTGCAACATGTAAGTTCTGACAAAGGGCACCCAGCAGAATTCTAGGGGCTTTACCTGCTTGTCCAAAAAATACCACCCACTCCTTAGGCGGCATGAAGAGAAACAGCAGGGGAGGATTCTGAAGGCTGGAACCCATGAGGATCAGCAACTTCCTATGTGCCTCCTCTTTGTCACCCCAATCACTGCACCAAGCATTTCCTAAAAAGGCACATTCGGGGGCCATCTGTCCCTGAGCCTCGCTGCCAAATGACGGCAAATCAAGTCAACTTGCACCTGTTTCATGTAGCTACCTGACACTTCTTCCAAAAAGCCTGGCATTCAACAGATGACATGGGAATCAGGCAAGTTGTGATTGGCAGAGATGGAAGAATTTCATTTTTTAATCGACATATAATTGACATACAATGTATTAGTTTCAGGTATACGACATAATGGGCTTCCCTCATAGCTCAGTCTCTGCCTGCAATGCAGGAGACCCAGGTTTGATTCCTGGGTTGGGAAGATCCTCTGCAGAAGGAATGGCAACCCACTCCAGTATTCTTGCCTGGAGAATCCCATGGACAGAGGAGCCTGGCAGGCTACAGTCCATGGGATTGCAAGAATTGGACATGACTTAGCAACAAAACCACCGTACGACATAATATATGAATATATCTCAAGATAATCATGACAGTAAGTCTAGTTAATATCCATCACCACACAGTTATAATTTTTTCTCTTAGCAACTTTCAAATATACAAAACAGCACTGTGAACCATAGTTACCAGGCTCTATGAAAAGAATTTCAAGATCCAGCAAAGATTAGATATGTGAGAGCAATGGAAGGGTAGGCAGTACGTACCTCTTCTTAAACATGATGGCAACACCTGAAAACTATTCCAAATGGCAGAATGTGCCCCCTCGTTGAAACAGCTAAGCATTTAAAAATCACACTGCAAACTTTCATTGGCTTGACTATCCGGGTCACACAGGATGCCAAAGGGGCAGTCAGTGAATCAGTCCTGATGATCGTGGCTTTGGGGAAGAGCCCATCCCTGTATGACCCTGGGATTTGCTCCCCTCGGTCACTGGCATTATTCAGCAGCACCAGTGCCTCATCACTTATCACTGAAATACTTCACTTCTCCATCTTTTGTGGGGGAGGAGGAGGGGAGAGGGTTTATCTTCAGAGAAGTTCATTTGCCAACAGGGCCACACCAGAACTGATCCTATTTTTCATGATCTGAAGAGAGGCTTATGAATCTGTTTTGGGTGAGGGTTTGTGCCTGCTGTGCTTATAATGACTTCTGCCAACATAAATTCCTGAAGGTCTTAACTGCATTCTGGTTCCCCCTCCTTTAATTTAAAAACCACTGACACTATTTTATCCATTAATTTCCTTGACTATCTACCATTAAAGATTAATTTGCTCTGTTGATGAGAGCAGTCTCATGAATCTATTTTAGAGATACAGACCACTGCTCTTAGATTAATTTATTTTGTACCCAAATTCTAACCTTTTTGTATATGCAGCAGAACAGTTCATTTGCCCTCACCAGATCCAACCTAACTGGCATTTAATTTTCCTCCACTTACTAATGGGTTTCTCACACACTATACACCTGAAATTTATACCACATAAAGTTCACATAAGTAATCCAACTCCAATAAATAATCAGTGGACTAAACTCAGCAGAATTATAATTTCCCACTTCATAATTCCAAAGAAAACTAATTTCATCAACGGTCCCATTATCAATGGAGGACAATATTATTTAGTACAAACACCTGAATCTTGTCTAAAGGAAAGAAATCCAGTTCTAAATTGTTTGAGACTTGTGTGATTGTGACTCCCTTTGCTAAAGATATAGAAATAAAAAATCATGTGTCAAATTGCCTTTAACACAGTTTTTCTTCTGCCCAGATAAATCTAAACACAAGAAGAGAACATAAAGCTGATTTTAATATAGGGTTGATCAGCTTTTAAAACATGATCATGGTGTCACATGATCACTCATTTGAATTTAATAGAAAAAGAAAAGGCCATAAAAGCCCAATCAATCACTGGAAAATGCCAACTGTCTGAAGTCACTGCCCTTTAAAGCCTCTACTTCCTCCACTGAGTCTTTTATAAAATAATAAACATTAATGTCTGGGGGGAGGGGGGACATTCAATGGCAAGATGCATGCGGTTCTTCCAGCAAAGTCAAAAAATAAAATAAATAAATAAATCTTCTTTAAAAAAATGGGTCCAAAAGTCAGCTCCAACACAGCCTGGCTCTTTTTCCCTGGGCAGAAGAGGCCTGGAACCTAAAGAAAGTGTGTGAACAACTGATATACTGGGACTAAAATCCTTTTGGCACTTGATGAAGCTTCCCATGTTTCTGGCTAATAAATCTGAACTGTTTATGATCTACCTGCCTAATTACTCTAACACATAATTAGGCTCTTGTAGCCAATGGCTCCAACATTCTCCAGCTAGAATGTTGTTCCTATCTGACTCCGGTCTTTCTTTGTAATTTCCCAATTCTCACTTTTCAGAAACATCATTCTGAAGGTGACAGTTTTCAAAGGGTAGATTTCCACTCATTAATCAACTTCTACTTTCCCAGCCCCAAACAACAGTCTTTTTTGAGGAAATCCTGTGAGAAGCCAGATGAAAAGTTTTCCCTGCATGCAGGCTCTCAAATCCATTAAACAAGCAAAACAGTGGCCTCCTCAGCTTTTTCAAGCAAAGTACAGATCCCCTAAAATCACTTTCCATTCATCACTTTGATTTCTAACTTAGAGAACCATGGGATAAGCTGACACCCCAGCATTTCTGTCCTTTTATGCCTATTTTAAAATTTTTTGAGCATTGAAATTCTCACCATAGGTGGCTGTGGCCTTTTAAAAGATTGTTCTTATTTTCTATTTATTTTAATGTTTATTTGTTTATTTTGGCTGCACTGGGTCTTAGTTTCGGCATGTGGGATCTAGTTCCCTGACCAGGGATGGAAGCTGGGTCCCCTGCATTGGGAATGTGGAGTCTTAGCCACTGGACCACCAGGGAAGTCCCTAAGAGATTGTTTTTAAACTGGACACACATGCTTGCCACCCTCTCTAAGTCCCTAGATTACAGAAATCTTCTATAAATATTTCTTGAACAGATGAGCAAAAAGAATATACCAAACACCAAGAGAAGCCGCTTCCAGTCACTCACACTGACTCTCCTAGTTTACATTTTCTTTCTGTTGCAGTCAGCTCAGTAATCAGGGCTGGGAGTACTTCCGTGTACGCATAAACTGAACAATATTTAAATGACAGGTTAGGATACTAAATGGAGGGTGTGAGTAGGAAGGTGACAGTGGCCAGCACCAAAGCCTATCAGAATTGTAAGATGCAATTACTGTGACATCAAAGCAAGGAAAGAGAATCTGCCTTCCTACCCACCAATACACGATGAACAACAGAGCTGGCCTGTCCTGAAAACACTAGTCAATTCCCATTTGCAAACAGTAATTAGGCATCCTTCTTCTGTACCGTCACATGCAGCATGACATTTCCATGACCCAGCCGACTACCAGGATCAAAGATGCCTCTCACCGCCTACTCACAGACTGACTCATCCTGCATGAACCTCTCACGATATCAATGGACAGACTGATTGCTCAGAGTCGCTGAAGTCACTGCTCCCCACTAGCCTGGCTAGTTAGCCTTGACATTCCCATCCTGGATTTCTACAAAGCCCACTGCGGGCATGCTCAGTGGCTCCGTCATGTGCAACTCTTTGCAACCCCATGGACTGTAGCCCACCAGGCTCCTCTGTCTATAGCATTTTCCTGGCAAGAATACTGGAGTAGGATGCCATTTCCGCCTCCAACGGATCTTCCTAATCCAGAGACTGAACATGTGTCTCCTGCATCTCCTGCATTGGCATGTGGATTCTTTACCACTAAGCCACCTGGGAAGCCCTACAAAGTCCACTTGCATACTTCAAATCCAAGTAATAACCAAAGCAAAATTACTTATTTTTTTCATGTTTTACATAGAAACATCCTTTTTCTACCTATCAGCTCTATGTTAGTATCAACTACGTCAGAAATGACATCTACTGAAGTGGAAAAAATGAAAGAACCATTCTGACTAGTCAATCACTAATCCATTAGTGTGGGATTTCAATTATACTGCTGTGTTTTCTAAAGGGCCCAAGTCAGGAAAGATTTAAATGTCAAGAGTCCACAGTTTGGCATATGAATCAAAATGGGGAAATACAAGTCTCTTTCTTCCTAACCAGGGAGCCACACAGGATGAAACCATGGACCCAAAGTCTGTGACAGAACAATATCACTTCTGTGAAATCAGCGGATTCTTTCAAACCTGCTCTTCAAATTAAATAATGCAAGAATATCATTACCAGTGCATTTGGGCATTTTATGCGATTAATATGTAATGGAGAAGTATTCCCTTATATGGAGCCAGATTCAGCCAGCATGTGGCAAGCTTCATGTTATGTGCTTTCTTATGTACCCTAACTTCTCCACTTATTAACTATGTCACCTGAGGCAATTTACACAGGCTGTTCCTGTGTCCCAACTGATGATCATAGTGCCAACCTCATAACTCTGCTGTGAAGATGAAATGATTAATACATGTATTAGATCAGTGCCGCCCTGTGCTTAGAGATGACTATGTTATTATTATTGTTGCTATCACAATAATATTCTCATTGCAAACAGCCCTTACTAAAACCTAAGGAAGTGGTTATTAACTACCTCTGTTTTCATAAAGGAAGAAAAGGAGGCTCAGAGAGGTTGAGAAAATTGCTATAAGTCACACAAATTTGGTGCTGGTATAAGACTCTAGATTCAAAGTCCAGTCTTCTTTCCACTCTCCGGTCCCCAGCCCAACTCCCCACTCACCCTCTGCAATGAGACTATAAATAGATCTGTCTGATTCAGCAAAGACGGCTTCCTTACATTTCTAACTTCAAAGAGGCATAATAATTGTATGTAAAATTCTTTTGATCAAAAAATAGTACTTCCAGAGAAGGCGACTTGAAAAGGAACATCATTAATTGTCAGGCATTTAGCTGAGATAAGTCAAAGTCCTTTAATGTCCTGCTTGTCTTGCTGTGTCAAGCAGCTTAGGAAGACCGGCAGGATGGAAAGAAAGAGCACAAGATCAGGTGTCAGAAACTCAAGGATAAGTCGTGGTCTCTCTGCTCACTGCTGTGAGATCTTAGACAAGTCACCCAAATTCTCTGCTTCAAGTGATGGTTGTGAGGATTAAATAAGATAATACTTGTTCCCTCAGTGTGAACTCTAGAGCTCAGGGGAAACACAAGCTATTATTTTTATCATCATAATCCAGGTGCCAGTAAATGCTTTTTCTTGTGCACATAAGCTTAAAGACAAAACTATCCAAACTTTTCTGAAATAATCCTTTTATACATCAATGACCTTGACCGAAATTCCCCAGCATTTTACACCATTTCCATACCTAGGAACCATGAACTAAAAAAGGGGGCAAGATAGGCTCCCTCATAAACTCTAGAACCTTTTCCTTCCTTCTTCCTTTGGGACTCCAAGGAACATTCAAATACCACATCCTCTCATCTCATAAGCCTCCTCAAAGAGACCAGCTCAGTTCAGCTGCTTAGTGTATCTGACTCTTTGGCAACCCCATGGACGCAGCATGCCAGGCTTCTCTGTCCATCAACAACTCACAGAGCTTACTCAAACTCATGTCCATTGCGAGTCAGTGATGCCATCCAACCATCTCATCCTTTGTCGTTCTCTTCTCCTCTTGCCTATAACCTTTCCCAGCATCAGGGTCTTTTCCAATGAGTCAGTTCTTCACATCAGACAGCCAAAGTATTGGAGTTTCAGCTTCAGCATCAGTCCTTCCAATGAATGTTCAGGACTTCTTTCCTTTAGGATTGACCGGTTTGATCTCCTTACTGTCCAAGGGACTCTCAAGAGTCTTCTCCAACATCACAGTTCACAAGCATCAATTCTTCTGCACTCAGCATTCTTTTTAGTTCAACTCTCACGTCCCTACATGACCACTGGAAAATCCATAGCTTTCACTATACGGACCTTTGTCAGTAAAGTAATGTTTCTGCTTTAAGGAATATTATTATTGCAGGAGGAAAACACCCTCCATCTCATTTAATTATAACGAGTGTAAACACTTTCCTCCCTGAACATTGCAAAACCTGGCGAAAGTGAGGGAGGGCTTTCATGCATATCCAATCTTTCACCTAAACACTAAAACATGCACTTCCTCACCCAGAAGAACTGAAGAAAAAAGGGAATGATAAGTGAGTAAGGGGCATGTCTACACCCACCAGTCTGCATGTACTCTCAGCAGCCATCACTCACCCCCACATCACATGTTAATTCATCAGCATAATTCCTCACTTTTCCTGACTAAGATTACACTAAGCTTGTCCAACCCTTCGCAACATCCAAGGGACTCTCAAGAGTCTTCTCCAACATCACAGTTCACAAGCATCAATTCTTCTGCACTCAGCATTCTTTTTAGTTCAACTCTCACGTCCCTACATGACCACTGGAAAATCCATAGCTTTCACTATACGGACCTTTGTCAGTAAAGTAATGTTTCTGCTTTAAGGAATATTATTATTGCAGGAGGAAAACACCCTCCATCTCATTTAATTATAACGAGTGTAAACACTTTCCTCCCTGAACATTGCAAAACCTGGCGAAAGTGAGGGAGGGCTTTCATGCATATCCAATCTTTCACCTAAACACTAAAACATGCACTTCCTCACCCAGAAGAACTGAAGAAAAAAGGGAATGATAAGTGAGTAAGGGGCATGTCTACACCCACCAGTCTGCATGTACTCTCAGCAGCCATCACTCACCCCCACATCACATGTTAATTCATCAGCATAATTCCTCACTTTTCCTGACTAAGATTACACTAAGCTTGTCCAACCCTTCGCAACAATTCAATACTGCTCTCCAAATATCTAATTGTTTTAACTCTTAATTTCCCAACTATGTGTAAATAAAGGAGTTCTAGTCCCCGAAGAGCTAAAGGAGGAGTCACCTGCTGCCGTTCTGTCCTTACTTCGACAAAGCCTAAAGTCAGATTATCAACCCTCAGATAGGAGTTTACCAGGTCAATTCTTAAAAAAATAAATAAACAAATAAAGCAAACAGAAAAACTTCTCCAGAAAAGAGATGTCCAAACAGCAACAGTTTGAGAAGCCCCCTCCCTGTTCCATATGGGTGTGTGTATGTGTGCTCAGTCATGTCTGACTCTCTGCAACGTTATGGACTATAGTCTACCAGGGTCCTATGTCCATGGGATTCTCCAGGCAAGAATACTGGATTGGGTTGCCATTTCCTCCTCCAGGGGATCTTCCTGAGCCGGGAATAGAACCTGTGTCTTCTGCATCTCCTGCATTGGCAGGCATATACTTTACCACTGAACCACCTGGAATGCACCCCCTTCTCCATACCCACATACAATGAGAAAAAAAAAAAAATCTGATTTGCAACCTGGTCACTCCATGGTGAGACCCACCAATGGACAAGCTGTGCTCATACACACATATTCCAATTAGCTTACTGAGTTCTAACATTCAAACATGAATACACTGCCCAGAATTAGCAAGGATGGACAAAGGCAGACAGAGAAAAAGGTGATTCAGAGAAAAATGAGAAAATGCAGAGAGCAGAATAATCTTCAAAAGGAAACAAAACATTGATTGATATCCTCAAAAAGAAAAAAGAAATAAATGCATCCATAATATGAGAAGAACTTCTAAAACAAAATAGTGAACAGTGATCAAGAAACAACTCTTGAATATTAAAAATAAGACAGCTGGAATTTTAAAATATCAATATAAAGTGTAGAAGATAAAGTCAGGGAAATCTTTGAGAAAGTAGAACAAAAGATCAAAGAGATGAAAAACAAAAGGAAAAAGATAAGAAGTTAGAGGCTCCATCCAGAAGATGTAACATCTAAATAATAAGAGAACCAAAAATATAGAATATTGAGGAGGGAAATTTATAAAAATCATAAATAATAAAAAGTTAGTTTTGAAGAGCTGAAAGGCATAAATCTTCAGACTAAAAGAGTTTACAAATTACCCAGCATATGAACAGAAAAGAACCCACACTAGAGCATATCATTGTAAAATTCCAAAATATGAAGATAATCCAAGTTAACTGAAGGGAAAAGAATAGGTTACCTAGATTCTGAGAATGGGAAAAGTTTCAGAATTCTTCATAACCGAAGTAATACAACAATACAATAATGCCCTTAAAATTGAGTTTTAAAAATGAATTTTATCTAGAATTCTATACCATCCAAACTATCAATCAAGATACACTTTCATATATGCAAGAATTCAAAATTTTTACCTTTTATACATCCTTTCCCAGAAAGCTATTGTAGGATGATGTACTCCAACTTAAATGAGGAAGACTGAGATTTAAGAAACAAAGCGTCTGACATGGGACAGCAGTGAACAGAAGTCTCAACACAATAGCTACTCAGCAGACCCAGAGAATAACTTCTCCATATTGTTGCAAAAGGGTCCAGGAGGAAAGCCTGGTGTGGAGTGAGTAATGATGCATTTGAACATACAAAAAATATACTACATAGACAAAGATTCTGAAGAGTTCAAGAAAAAATACCAATAGGCACTAGACAAAAATAAATGACAAGGTACTTATCAGCTCCAGGAAAAACAAGTGGCTATACAAGAAAGAAGCATTGGTAATATTTCACTGTTCAACTTATCAGTGAAAAACATTTGTTTAAATCATAATATTATTAATCTTAACTACTGGATTAAAACAATACTGTTATATAATTTTATTGAGGGGATGGAAGGAAATAAATTATATGGAGAGTAAGAGATCTATCATATTTCTCTTAAGTCAAGGAGTGAAAAAAAGTAGTAAATTCATACGTAGCAATATAAGAGTAAACAGGAGGGAAACAGCCAAAATTGTTGTTATATAAAGATACATACTGCAGCCATGAAATTAGAAGATGCTTACTCCTTGGAAGAAAAGTTATGACCAACCTAGATAGTATATTCAAAAGCAGAGGCATTACTTTGCTGACTAAGGTCCATGTAGTCAAGGCTATGGCTTTTCCTGTGGTCATGTATAGATGTGAGAATTGGACTATGAAGAAGGCTGAGCGCCGAAGAATTGATGCTTTTGAACTGTGGTGTTGGAAGAGACTCTTGAGAGTCCCTTGGACTGCAAGGAGATCCAACCAGTCCATTCTGAAGGAGATCAGCCCTGGAATTTCTTTGGAAGGAATGATGCTAAAGCTGAAACTCCAGTACTTTGGCCACCTCATGAGAAGAGTTGACTCATTGGAAAAGACTCTGATGCTGGGAGGGATTGGAGGCAGGAAGAGAAGGGGACGACAGAGGATGAGATGGCTGGATGGCATCACGGACTTGATGGGCGTGAGTCTGAGTGAACTCCGGGATTTGGTGATGAACAGGGAGGCCTGGTGTGCTGTGATTCATGGGGTCGCAAAGAGTCGGACACAACTGAGCGACTGAACTAAACTGAATTGAAATATAAAATATATACTCTAGGGAAGGGAACTAAGGAATGGGAAAAACAATGCTACTTTTTCATCATAAGCCTGTTTTCAAAATTATGAATATATATATATCACATTGATTAAAAAATACATATATATATGTTTTGATAACTAAAATTTAAAAATCTCTATGAATACAGTATGTAGTCTATATAAAGGAAAACTGGAGATTGTAAGAATAAAGCTCAAATAAGTAAATGACCTCAAGGCAAATGACCCTAAAACCTCCCATTCATTTAAATTTTACACACTCTTAAAAGCATGCTTTCCTCTTACTTTGTAGTTATACCACTTCAAAAATAGAAGTCCTCTCATTATTGATTTGATACTGTAAATTAACTTCAAAACATTTGATCGATCTTCTAATTTCTCTTACTTATCATAGGAGCAAAATGCAAATACCTCTTTTACATATATTTTTATAAATGATCAAATTCTTAATTTGCACACTGGTCATTAGAGTATTCATTAAATACTTTGGTCTAATCAAACTAATATCCATGTGCTTTACATTAATACTTATGCTCTTGACGAATATCCACACAAAGCATAAAATTTATCCTTCCAGTAAAGGCACCCAT
>SJYC01089984.1:0-45582 GCA_006408675.1 Madoqua kirkii | reverse complement strand
AGGCACCCATTCAATTATGAATAACAGAATCAGCTTTAAGCTTTTTAAAAATACATACCTCTACACTAATAGAATGTATTCTCCAGTCATAAATCTAAAATTTTTGCTAAAATGATTCTAAACCTTCTTATAATTTCCAAAAGTTTGGCTCTTACACGATATAAAAGCATGCAACACACCCAGTTCTATTAGTTTTAAGTCTTCCTGAACCAGACACGTTTAGGTTTACAAATAAGGAAGTCAGTGTTATTCAAACACACGCACTTACTTATGGATATAATGGTTACTTAGTGTATACATAATCAAAACCACTTATCGTGGTTCTGCTTTAAAAATAGAGAATTTGATTTAATTAAAAAAAGAGAAAAAAACCAGCTCAAGCTTGACTTTTAGGGAAAGTGATTTGCTTACCTCTGTTGGTTTGTAGCAGTCTACAAGAGCTTCCTAGAAGAAAATACACAGAGGCTTTATTTTAAAATTCAACATCATTTAAGTGAAATCATTTCATTTGTATAACATTATTAACAGGGTAAATCAATATTTCATACTGACTACCAAGAATCACACTGTATTTCAGTGTCTGTTAGCCCTCTGAAGACGCAAAGTTGTACCTTTCATTTGCACTCTTCAGAACACACACATACACATCTGTCCCTTGGGCTGCCTATGTGGTTCATAACAACCTGGATCCACTTAAGTTGAGACAGCCTGTGAGAGATGGTGACAGTCACACTGGATATGGAGAATGACGGCCTGGCTGTGATTCAATCACAAAGTAGCTTGTCTCACTTCTGCAGGCTTCGGTTATCCTTCCCTGGGAACCAGACAGGGTGACCTGATGGCAGTTAAAGCTTCTTTCAGGTAATTACTTTTTTGATAAAAAAAAATTTTATGTCATTACATTTTCTATAGAACTGGTGCCTGGGGGGGGGGTTTGTTTTGGTGGTTTTTTTTGCTGTTTTTGTTTTGCTTTCGTAACTTTCATAACTGGGATGCTATCATCTCCCAACTAATTTACCAACAAGAAATAAGAGCCTGGCTCTACCACATTAAACTGAGACACCAGTAATTATTAATACACTAAACACATTAACACATTTAAATGTGTCCTTTACTTTCCCCTAGTGATCATTTGTCTTCTGTGATAACTAATAGCGATTAACAGTAATTATCAATGAACAGTGAGAACCATGGCAGGTCAAATTTAGAAACTCACAAATACCGATTTGAAAATGATAGATTTGACTTCTTGTGGAAAGGGAAATAAGTATTTTTTTTGCTCTGCACAAAGGAAATGGGGGAATCTCAATATCATTATATTAGGTGAGCATGAACTGATATAAGATATTTTATTAGAATTATGTTGTAAACAATCTTATTTAGAAATGAATTTCATGAATGGTATAATCCATAACTGTAAGACCAAAATCCTGGGTTTAGGTATTCCAGCTCTAGCTCAGCCCCTCTCCTCATGTAGTTGTGGGACATGCCTTACTTCTCTGGCAAATGGATCTCTGGAGGCAGAACCATCCTTCTCCCAAGAAGTTGGAGCTGAAGAAACTCATATCCGTAAGGTGTTGTAAGATCTGACCATAGTGAGGTCCTTTGGACTGTTTTACCCCCAGATATGCAGTTTCTGTGGGTGAATACCCAGCATCCTATTGATTGCCTCTGCAAACTGCCATTGCCCCAGTGCTGGTGCCAATACCACCCGAGGGCAGGGTCAGGGAGAGCCATGCTCTGGAGACCCAAGTGGATCCAAGCATTCATCAAAGGGTCTAGATTTTCAATACTACTTACTCGTAATTTTAAAGCCCTCTCTTCTTCACTGTCTGCATCAAGAAGATCATCAATGTCAATTTCCACATCGGGCATTTCTTCTTCCTGGGGGACAAATATGGAAACATTCTATTTAGTAAGATACTGCACTGTATTGAACCAGTGGCGTTGAGTCATATAGATGTGCTGATGGGGGTGGGGCACAGGGAAAAGACTTGGAGGAAGAGGAGGGAAAGAAGAAGGAAGGGGGAGTAGAAGACAGAAAGGAGGAAAGAGAAGAAAGATGAAGAAGAGGTGGGAAGGGGAAGGAGGGAAAAGGAACAGAGGGAGGAGTGGGAGCCAAGGAGACATTAGCGTCACAAAGCACAGACACTAAGGCTACTCAACAATGAGGATTTCCCACTTTCTGAGAGGAAATCGCCTTTCTGAGTTTTCAATGGGGGGTTGATCAATTATAGGAAGAGTAGTGTGACTTGCAGCTTCCCACCCAACATCTATACTTCCGTTGGTGACTACTTTGTCTGTTTTCAGAGGGTGGGGGTACGGGGGGACATGATCTGCACCTCCCTTCCTAGCTCTGGGTCTGGAAAACCCTGAGTCCACCAGGGGTTTCTGAGCCAGGGCTCTTGGGTCAGTGTCACCCCAGCCCCAGTCACAGACTCGATGCCCTTTCAACAGCAACATCCTGGCTGGAGAGCGGGCCTAGGCAGCCCGTTACCTAGAAACTGAGGCAATCATTGTGCAGCCGTGAAGGGAGAGTCTGACTCATAGTAGGCAGACTGGGGAGAAGTAAGGAAAGAGGGTTTAGAAAATGTCACCTCTGAAGCCCACCGACATTCCAGGAGAGCCCTATTATTGTGAATCAAGTTTAATATTCCTGCAGCCAAAGACATCCCGCCCATAACAGAGGGCAAGAAAGTGCAGCGGAAGACGGTGATAGACCACCTGATCTGGAATCTGACCTCCGGCGCCCAGCCAACCCCGGCTCCCTCCTCTCTGTTACCTGATATTCCCCACGTCTTGGTCTGAGAAAGCAGAGGAAAAGATTGCATTTAGAAGAGTGCTTTAATTTTGCACTTCCCCTTCCCAAGAGGAGTCACCTGCATGCCAACTCGTCCCAGCCTCAGGGATGGCGAGGAGTATTTACAGAAGTCAGAGAGAAACCTACACCTGCGCACCCACCTGGACTTCGCTGCTCTGTGCCAGCTGCATTGTCTGGTCCTCAGAGGCAAAGCTGACTTTCTGAGAATTTCCTTTCTAGCAAAGCGCGTTTACTAGGTAATGGTGCTCAACCATTCTTTTTCCTGCTCCTATGCAAAAGTGAGGACCCAAGTATTTTGAGGAAACTGAGGCAGATGATATACTACCGTGAAATAATAAGAAAATGTTTATTGCTGTCTGTATCCCAGTTCCTGACACAGAGCTCTTCAAACCCTTGTAAATAGTGAAAGTGAAGTCGCTCAGTCATCTTGACTCTTTGCAACCCCATGGACTGTAGCCCACCTGGCTCCTCCATCTATGGGACTCTCCAGGCAAGAGTACTGGAGTGGGTTGCCATTTCCTTCTCCAGGGGATCTTCCCAACCCAGGGATCGAACCCAGGACTCCCACATTGTAGGCAAATGCTTTACCATCTGAGCCATTAGGGAAATCCGTGTAAATAGGTGACTATTGTGTGTGTGTGTGTGTGTGTGTTTTACTATTATAAGATATGAAGTCGATATTGGAAAGTTCAGATAAAGCAGAAGGAAAACTGAACCCAAAGTAGAGGGGCAAGTCTAAGATGTTAGTATTACTAAAGTTAAAATCTCTTTTTAAAATTATTAATAATACTAACAAAAAATGGGAAGGAAAAAGCAAGTCTCCTTAGAGAAGTCAAATGACCTCAGAACTGGGGAAGAATAATTCTTGTTGGAGAGTAGGGATAGGAAAAAAATTAAAACACAATCACCTGGCCTCCCAGGACATCAGAACAGCAGTACAGGGTTGGAGGTATGTATCTGCCTATAGGAATAATTGACTGTACCTTACAGGCCCTAAGACTCAGTCTACATGAGGCAATGAACACAGCATCACTGTGCTCCACTTAGAGCTGGCTGGGCTGCTGAGCCTTTTCCCTCCTTGTCTGGAAGCCATCCAGCCCACACTTTTATCCAGCCAGTCTGCCTCTCAGGCTGGTACAGAGCCACTCTTTCAAATGAGATAACCATTTTTAAGCCCTCCCAGGGCTTTGGAAGCAACAGTTAGAACTGGACATGGAACAACAGACTGGTTGCAAATAGGAAAAGGAGTACGTCGAGGCTGTATATTGTCACTCTGCTTATTTAACTTCTATGCAGAGTACATTATTAGAAATGCTAGGCTGGAAGACACACAAGCTGGAATCAAGATTGCCAGGAGAAATATCAATAACCTCAGATATGCAGACGACACCACCCTTATGGCAAAAAGTGAAGAGGAACTAAAAAGCCTCTTGATGAAAGTGAAAGAGGAGAGTGAAAGAGCTGGCTAAAAGCTCAACATTCAGAAAACAAAGATCATGGCATCTTGTCCATCACTTCATGGGAAATAGATGGGGAAACAGTGGAAACAGTGTCAGACTTTATTTTCGGGGGCTCCAAAATCACTGCAGATGGTGATTGCAGCCATGAAATTAAAAGACGCTTACTCCTTGGAAGGAAAGTTATGACCAACCTAGATAGCATATTGAAAAGCAGAGACATTACTTTGTCAACAAAGGTCCATCTAGTCAAGGCTATGGTTTTTCCTGTGGTCATGTATGGATGTGAGAGTTGGACTGTGAAGAAAGAAGAGCACTGAAGACTTGATGCTTTTGAACTGTGGTGTTGGAGAAGATTCTTGAGAATCCCAACCAGTCCATTCTAAAGGAGATTAGTCCTGAGTGTTCTTTGGAAGGACTGATGCTACAGCTGAAACTCCAGTACTTTGGCCACCTCATGTGAAGAATTGACTCATTGGAAAAGACTCTGATGCTTGGAGGGATTGGGGGCAGGAGGAGAAGAGAATGACAGAGGATGAGATGGCTGGATGGCATCACCAACTTGATGGACATGAGTTTGGGTGAACTCCGGGAGTTGGTGATGGACAGGGAGGCCTGGCATGCTGCAATTCATGGGGTCTCAAAGAGTTGGACACAACTGAGCCACTGAACTGAACTGAACTGAAATGAACTGAGGGCTTTGGAACTGTGGTGCTGGAGAAGACTTTTGAGAGTCCCTTGGACTGTACAGAGATCAAACCAGTTCATCCTAAAGGAAATCAGTCCTGAATATTCATCAGAAGGGCTGATGCTGAAGCTGAAACTCCAATACTTTGGCCACCTGATGTGAAGAGAACAGACTCCTTGGAAAAGACCCTG
This sequence comes from Madoqua kirkii, assembly GCA_006408675.1. Taxonomy (NCBI): domain Eukaryota; kingdom Metazoa; phylum Chordata; class Mammalia; order Artiodactyla; family Bovidae; genus Madoqua; species Madoqua kirkii. The sequence goes on along the minus strand of SJYC01089984.1, from coordinate 40,425 downwards.
ATGCTTAGAAAGATTGAAGGCAAGAGGAGAAGGGGGCGACAGAGGATGAGATGGCTGAATGGCATCACTGACTCAATGGACACGAGTTTGAGTAAACTCTGGAAGATGGTGAAGGACAGGGAAGCCAGGCGTGCTGCAGTTCATGGGGTTGAAAAGATTCAGACATGACTGAGCAACTGAACAAAGGGCAGAGCAGAGAGATGAGGACAGACGTGGCCTCCACTAGGGGAGGATGCCAGAGGACCCCAAGGCTGCACTCCACTCAGTCAGGATGCTGGGGAAGACCACACTGACACTTCCCTGTGTGGGTGCCAGTCTCCCTGTTCATCATCACCTTTTACACTGGTATTTTCTTGCTCCAGTGCTGCCTGTGGTGACTTCTTACATTGTGTATATTTCAAATTGTGGTTGAAAGGAAGACTGTGGGTGGAGAGGGGAGCCATCTGGGGAGCCACAAAGAGCAGTGTGCCTCTCAGGGGGCTGCCAGACTTTCCACAGTGAAAGGACTGGTGGGAAGTGACACACCAACAAAGGAACTCACTAGATGATGGAACAACTGGCAGCCCATGGGCAGACTGCAGTTGGGAAGATGCAGTGTGGGATAAATGACGCCTGAACACATGCACCCTCCCTGGGGCCAGTGAATACTGAAGCCATGGCACACACAGTGCGATATTCTAGCAAATGTGCAAGATTAATTCACCTATGCCTGCAGCTCAGCACGACTTTAATAACCACCATGTAAGGGCAAAACACCCAGAGCCCGTTTCAGGTGACGCTATTCAAGAAAAACCAAGTAGAAGCGAGAACCTCACAAGTTTCGATCAGTGTAGCAGTCTATACAGCCTCGCCCGAAGTTTCCTGACTCCTCTCTCAAAGCAGTCATTTGGGTTCAGTGATTAGACATGGTTTGGGTGCAAAGTATGCATTTATGTCACGGTTTAATGAAATCAAGTAGAGGAAACAGGATATAGAAACTCGTTCAAGTAATTACAGCTGAGGGGAGCTGCGTGCCTGCTCTTCTGAAAGGAAATAAAAGAATAAATGAACAATGCCCTCGTCAGCACAGCACAGCACAGGTTTCCCCACAAACATCATTCAGCTTTGAGGCCAAATTTGGTCAAACAAGCTTTTACTTGCCCAGCGGCAGAGTCTCGCCTACACGGCAGCGTCTGCAATTAGGTGTCCTCTCACCACAACTGTACCGGGCTCCCCAAAGGTTCTGACCTCGTATGACCCATTTTCCCCACCCTTGAGGTCTGGGCCATCCAATGTGGCCACCACATGTGGTATTTATGTTTAAATTCACTAAGATGAAATAGAATTCAAAATCTGGTTCCCCAGTCACCTTAGCCACATTTCAGAGCTCAGCTACCACACAGGGCAAGTGACATGGGGTCTTTCATTTCACTGGACACCATGGCCCTAGGGTCCACTCACCCTCTGGCCCAGACAAAGCAAAGCCCCTTCCCCTCTTAAAGGAGCTTGACAAGAATAAAGAAAATGGCCAACATCCCAAGGTCACTGCCACGCCCCAAGGGCATATAGCTGAGAAATCCTGGGTTTGGCTTTCCAAGTGGGAAGGTTGATGCAAACCAAGTATTTACTCGTTGAGTAATTATACCGAACCACTAGGTATCAGCATTTTCTACCAACCAATGAGCTTCTCAGGACCCCCACCTACTTCTCTCAGAGGCCAGGAGGAGGTCAGGCTGTGTGTGGACCAGAGCAGAGCATGGAGCACAGAGCAGGGTGGATTCTGCAGGTTGGTGACACTGAAACCAAAGCCCCGGGGAGGACAGAGAGATGGGGCCACGGAGGTACAGGTGGGAAGAAAACACAGATCTAGCATCAAGCGTAGAATCCTGCATATATTTGGTGTTTAATCTTTTTAATGAGGAGTGTGGACATAGTCCAAATTCAATTGATGTTCTCTTGAGCTCTATCTTCTGTATAAAGCAGTATCAGTGAATAACCTTGGGGACAGATCAGGTCCCTTACAAGGAAGAAACTCCACCCATGACCTACTCTGGCTTGCCAGAATTTAGTTGTGTTCAGGGACTTCCCTACACTAAAAATAGATATGCCAACAGGGGCTCAGGTGACAAGATATGAACCAACCTCTTCAGAGTGGCTGGGTAAGTCACCAGCTAACATCATCCCCCACTGAGTCAGAGATCTTGCTGTTGGTGCCCACAGAACGAGGCCCTTGATCATGTGTCTGCATCCTTCTGGTTAAGAAAGTATCCACTGAGTGTTCACCATGCGTGAGGCTGTGTGTCAACCCTGTGAGGCCCTGCCCTGGAGGGGCAGCCGACACACAAAAACAAAATAATATCCAGAGGCATCAAAAGACAGACTAACCAAAGTGCTTTATGATGAAGGAAGGGGAACACTTGCACCTGGGGCAGGGAGGGAGGGTTTCACAGAGGAGAAGCTGGCCTTGTTGAATGGCAGGATTTGGAGAGTCTTAGAGGAGAGTGAAAAAGTTGGCTTAAAGCTCAACATTCAGAAAATGAAGATCATGGCATCTGATCCCATCACTTCCTGGGAAATAGATGGGGAAACAGTGGAAACAGTGTCAGACTTTATCTTTTTGGGCTCCAAAATCACTGCAGATGGTGACTGCAGCCATGAAATTAAAAGACGCTTACGCCTTGAAGAAAAGTTATGACCAACCTAGATAGCATATTCAAAAGCAGAGACATTACTTTGCCAACAAAGGTCCGCAAGGCTGTGGTTTTTCCAGTAGTCACGTATGGATGTGAGAGTTGGACTGTGAAGAAAGCTGAGTGTCAAAGACTTGATGCTTTTGAACTGTGGTGTTGGAGAAGACTCTTAAGAGTCCCATGGACTGCAAGGATATCCAACCAGTCCATTCTAAAGGAGATCAGTCCTGGGTGTTCATTTGAAGGACTGATGCTGAAGCTGAAACTCCAATATTTTGGCCGCCTCATGCGAAGAGTTGACTCATTAGAAAAGACTCTGATGCTGGGAGGGATTGGGGCCAGGAGGAGAAGGGGACGACAGAGGCTGGATGGCATCACCGACTCATGGACATGAGTTTGAGTAAACTTCGGGAGTTGGTGATGGACAGGGAGGCCTAGCGTGCTGCAGGGGTCGCAAAGAGTCGGAAACGACTGAGCGACTGAACTGGACTGAATTGAGAAGAGGACAGAGAGCACCCAAAGAGACAGGATGGTACACAGGAGGCAAAATACCAGAACTGTTCTAAATACCGGGTACAGAAAGGGAGCCAGACTGCTCTGGGCGGCAAATATTAGTACTAGTGCCTATGAAAGCCAGAAATGAGAGCTGAGGCAGGTGGGAGTATGGAGTATGAGTGCAACAAACAAGAGAAAACATGCCCGATGGAAAAGCAGCAAAAGAAAAAAAATAAAACCCCTCCATTCCCGACTACTGCAACCTTTTAGGAACAAATGTTCAGTGCTACCAGATTTTCCAAGTTTTCAGAAAAGTTGAAAAGATGGAGTTTTTAATGTTAAAATATCCTGATTTTTTTTTCAGTTGGCTTTCAAGTCCTTAAAATATTGTCAAAGACGAACAAAATCCATCCCCTTCATGTTGCCAGCCTTTCCCTGCAGACTGTAGCAATGGAGGGCTCCAGAGCAAGGGCGGGGAATAATGTTGGAAGAACTGGCCCAGGGGCCCAGGGGCCCAGGGGCCCAGGGTAGGGGTGGGGCTGCTGCTGAGAGGCTGCTGCACTCATCCACGGGAGGTAACAGGGCCTGGATGCCAGTTGAGGCAAGCACGGAAAGATTTCAACAGTGATAAATAGGAAGGGGAAAGAGATGGAATTTGAAGATGAACTGGAAGTTGGAAGAGGGAAAGAGAAGATGCAGGTTTCCAGCCTGAGAGGTTTTTTGTTTTGTTTTGCTTACAATTTCTTTCTTTTTTTTTTTAAAAAAAGTTTATTTTGTTATTTGGCGCTGGGCCAGGTCTTTGTTGTAGAATGCAGGATCTCTAGTTGCAGCATGTGGGATCTAGTTCCCTAATCAGGGATCGAACCTGTGTTCCCTGCATTGGTAGCTCAGGATCTCAGCCACTGGACCACCAGGGAAGTCCCAGGTGTGCAGTTTTGAAGAAACACACAAAGACAGGGCACACCTCGAACCCTGAAGACACCTCACAAACCAAAAGGCAGTTCAGAGGGCAGCTATCTCCAGCAGCCCCACCCCTAAGCAAAAGCGGGACCCCTAAGCAAAAGGGGGACCCCCACGCTGCCACATCCCCGTGCAGGCAGGACTCCGCAGGGCTTGTGACCACCCCCGGCTCACGCACCAGGACACAGTGATGCAACCTCGTATTGTGTTCCTGAAACACAGACGGCCTGTGGGGAAAACACACACACACACTCATACACTGCTAACCAGAGATTTTACACCATGAACCCTGGCAAGTGTGGTGTTAGCCGTTAAAAAGCGCCTCCCTCCACAACAGGGAAGGCGGCAGGAAGGAAGATGCTAAAGTAGCTTGAAAACCCTCTAGCACTTTGAAAACGGAGGATGGTTTTTCAGCTCCACCACACAGCTGAAGGGCTTCCCGAAAGTGACAGTGGCTCATTGTTCTCCGCAGTCTCAGGGCCGGGAGATTAGAGTGCTGTGAGCAGGGTGCCAGTGAGGGAGAAACATGGGCAGCGGGCCGGGTGGGCACTCACCTAGTCTGATACCCGCACTTCCCAGAGCTCCCCTCCACAGGCTTAAGGGGGAACTGGAGGAGGAAAAACCAAAGAAGGTCCCCACTCCCAGGGACTATGTGAGTGTTATTATTTTCTCTGAAAATATTTACAGTTCATGTTTTCATTAATGACAGCCCAAAACCATTTCTGTAAGCAAGCACATTTATTCTAAGAATTATCTGGATGACCATCCCATAACTAGATCCAGCTCTGTGTTTATCATCAAGCAGAATTATGTTAATGGCCTAAGGAGAAAAAAGCCAACAGGTAGATTTAACACTGACTCATTCACACCAAGTGAAGCCCCAAGCCACTGCTCAAAAGACTGTGCTGCCCACAACTCTGCCTTGCTGTTGTGTTAGTGGCTCAGCTCTGTCAGACTCTTTGTGACCCCATGGACTGTAGCCCACCAGACTCCTCTGTCCATGGGGTTCTCCAGGCAAGAATACTGGAGTGGGTAGCCATTCCCTTCTCCAGGGAATCTTCCCGACCCAGGTATCAAACCCATGTCTCCTGCACTGCAGGCAGATTCTTTATCATTTGAGCCACCAGGGAAGCCAACTGTGCCTAATTCCTCTTACAGAAAGAATGACATCAGCCATCTCAGTCGATTCACATTGTACATTTGAGTTGGTTGGGTACTTTATGTTTAATTTGCAATTTCGATTTTGTAGTCAGAAGAACCATAAGCATGAAAAGTTTATGCTTGGTTTTAAGCAGCTTATATCTAAATATTATCATATTAAACCTTTAAATCACATCATAGTGAACCTTTAAAGCTCTGGAATTTATAAGAAACTTTTCTACTTAAAAAGGAGCCCAGCCTACCCTAAGGCACATCACTGTGAAATATCAGAACACTGGAGATGAAGCGGAGATCTGGGAAGCTTTCAGAAGGAAAACGGGTCACACACACAAGGACAGAAAATCAATGTCATCAGGCTTCCCAACAACAGTGCTGTGAGCTGGAAGCCAAGAGAACAAACGGGCCAAGATCCTAAGGGGAAACGACGCCTACATCCCCCCGGACTGTCAACCAAGAGACAGGGAAAAATCACAGACATTTTATGACACATCGGGTTTTATATCTTAATATGTTTACCTCCCGTTTCAGGAAGAAATGCTCCAGTGAAACAAATGAACTAAGAGAGTCATCTGTCGCTGTGGACCCTGGGGGCCAGAGGGCTCCAAGGATCAGGACTGCGGAGGGGGGCATGAAGAGTTGGGAAGGGATCAAGACTGAGTGGGGAGGTGTAAAGAGCTGGAAAGCTGAGTGAAAGGAGAGGAGATGAGCCTCTTTTTAATACGGGGACCAGATCCAGTCCCTGATGGGCCCACATCCACCAGGCACTTTAGAGGAGCTGGGGTAGGAGAGTGCTGTAATAGAACTCAAAGGGTTAAACGAGCACACACCATTCCAGATTCAACCCTGACAATCCCGTGTCACTAGCACATATCTATACATGCTTGTGTTTTGCTTTTTTGACTTTGTTTGTCTACATCCCTTTCTTCTTGGATTGCCTTCCCATTAGGTCACCACTGAGCACTGAATCCAGTTCCCTGTTCTATACAGTAGGTTCTCATTAGTCATCTCTTTTATACATAGTATTGATTGTATATATATGTCAGTCCCAATCTCCCAATTCTTGTTTTGAAAGTTAAATAACCTTCAAAGGCTGAAGCTTGCTCTGAGCCAAACAGCAAAATCCGTCAAACATCTCCTTTAAAAAGATTAGAACAGCTTGACTGGGCTTCACCCTGTGCTAAAGCGAAGGGATGATTTAACTAAGAAGCAGAGAGGCTGCCCTCCTTGCCTCCCGGGTCAGACATCCCTCTATCCCGCACTCCCCACAGCTAAGGTTCATTTCTGGGGTGTCAGAGCGTACACACAGTGGTGGCAGGAGAGAGCAGGAAAGCCACAGGGCATACCCCATCCCCACTGCCATAGGCAGCGTGTCTCCCTCTCGTCCTGCTCAAGGAAACACTGTGATACCAGTGAGCAAGACGGACGTTACTTCACAACACCTAGAATATACTTTAACTTTCTGATAGTTTACCAACTTTACTTGGCACTTTCACTATTATCATTGAATAAATTATTTGAGATACATCCTTATGTCACAGCAATCCAGTTGAGAACTGTCACCTGTTCTGTTCTTGGTCACTCAGTCATGTCTGACTCTTTGTGACCCCGTGGACTGTAGCCCACCAGGTTCCTCTGTCCATGGGGATTCTCCAGGCAAGAACAGTGGCATGAATTGCCATGCCCTCCTCCAGGGGATTTTCCCCATCTAGGGTTCTAACCTAGGTCTCCTGCATTGCAGGCAGATTCTTTGCCATCTGAGCCACCAGGGAAGCCCCATCAACAATACAAAACAGGGGCTTCCCTGGCGGTCCAGTGGGTAAGACTCTGCACTTCTGGTCTTTTCAGTAGTCACGTATGAATATGACAGCTGGACCATAAAAAAAAGCTGAGCACTGAAGAAATGATACTTTCAAATTGTGGTGCTGGAGAAGACTTTTGAGAGTCCCCTGGAAAGCAAGGAGATAAAACCAGTCAATCCTAAAGGAAATCAACCCTGAATACTCTTTGGAAGGACTGATGCTAAAGCTGAAGCTCCAATATTTTGGCCACCTGACAGCTGAGTCCTTGGAAAAGACCCTGATGCTGGGAAAGATTGAAGGCAGAAGGAGAAGAGGGCAGAGACAGTTGGATGGCATCCCCAGTTCAGTGGACATGAACTTGGGCCAACTCCAGGAGACAGTGAGGGATAGGGGAGCCTAGTGTGCTGCAGTCCATGGGGTCGGGAAGAGTCAGATATGACTGAGTGACTGAACAACAACAAATTCCACTGAGAGAGGCGCAAGTTCCATTCTTGATCAGGGAACTAAGATCCCACATGCTGTGCAAGGTGGCCAAATAATAATAATAATAATTTAAAAATAATATAAAACAAATGCCAGCTCAGAGATATAATGATTCACACTACTGGCCACATGAGGATACTCCAGATCCAGGCACATTTACACTGGGATCTAAACACTCCAGGCAAATCCATGTGACAGCCATTAATATTCACTGAGGGACCTGATATTTGCCAGAACTTTCTAGATGCCGGGGTTAGAGAATGAATTATGGACAAAAATACTTGCTCTCAAGGAGACTGAACCCTGATGGGGAAGATAGACAATAAACACCTAAGTACAATATACACAAATGGTGATAAAGGGGTTTCCCTGGTGGCTCAGACAATAAAGAATCTGCCTGCAATGCAGGAGACTTGGGTTCATTCCCTGGGTAGGGAAGATCCCCTGGAGAAGAAAATGGCAACCCACTCCAGTATTCTTGCCTGGAGAATCCCAAGGACAGAGGGGCCTGGCAGGCTATAGTCCATGGGGCCGCAAAGAGTCAGATATGACTGAGTGACTAACACTTTCACTTTTAATTCAAACCTCAAGGGCAAACTTCTATATGAGCAGCTGCATGGGTTAACACGGTGGGCTGAGCCTGAGCGCTTTTCTAGGTGCATGCATAAAGGCACCCTTCTGAGCTTGGGTGGGTGTGATGGTGGCTGTGAGCCACTGGCAATGCAGGACACTTGGTGTGTGTGCCCAGGCCAGAGGCGACCTAGGTACTAGGAGCTTCCGGGGGAAGCAGCAAGTCAGTGTGGAGTCAGCCGAGGGGTTGCACCCCAGTTCCCTTCCTTCCCCTCTTGGCACATTGCTCCCCCTCCACAGGGCTCCGAGGAGCTGGTCTTCCCCACTCCCAAATCTCTGTCCTCTCTAAAACACTCAGCAATTCGTTTTAACAGAAGATTGTCCTTGGAGAGATAATGTAGCTCTCCAAACACAGTTTTTAAAAAAGGGCTCTCAGAGTCAGGGCAGAAATGACATTATGTGTCTCATCCTTGGTCTCAGTGGTGGTGAAAGGACACCAGATGGATCTGGGTGACCAGGGCTCAAAAGCTGCCTCTTTCCACACAGGCCCAGGTGGCCCTGCTTCTCAGCACAAATGAGACCCCTTCAGCAGGGTCCAGGAAGTGGCACAAGGCACCAAGTTTGGAGAGAGACAGGCCTAGGTTTAAATTCTGTTCTTGTCCCTTACAACCTGCAAATCAGGCAAGATAATTCATCTCTTGACCCGAGTCTCCCGCGTTCATAATCCTTGGGGATGAATAAGAAGCTGGCCTGAAGGTGCCCGGCTGGGTAGTGCAAACTAACAGATGATAACATGACCTCAGAAAGTGCTCAGGTGACTGGGTGCTTCTGATGGCTGGATTTCTCTTTAAAAAATAAAGTTCAGTGTGAAAGTGTCTTACAAGGAATCCTTCATTCCGATGCCTGAAAAGGGCAAGTGAAGACCTAACACATTACCAACTTGTTCAAAAGCACAAGGACTCAAAGGAAGAAAAAAGAAAGGAAATATAAGCAAAAATCTCCAGATGCCGAGCTTTCTCAAAACAATAACACTTGGTTCCGCATTTCTGCATGTGAACATTAAAGATGCATGGCTGGCTGCTAACAGCACCGAAGTGACAAGAAGAGGGAGGGGGAGATGGCTCCTAATAAGGGATTTGAAACCAGTGATGGCGGAGGCAGATGACAGAGATGGCAGGGACAACATTCTCAGCTGTGGCACACCTGAGGATGGGGAGGACAGGATGTCCTAAAGGCTCCAGATACAGCAGGTGGACAGCCACCATCCTCATGCCCCCGTGCTGATCGACAGCAATGCCTCACCTCTGACCCTCACTCTCCACGGCAGCAGCTACATCACCACATGTAAGCGGGTCCTGAGGGCGGTGGAAGACCCAGACATTAAGACACCATAAAAAGACGAGGGACTGGGCAGCTGCAAACTACGAGCAAGCCAACTTAGCAATGGCCTCAAATCGGTCCTGGACTGCAGGCAATGACTGAGGACGCTGGGGAAGAATACAGGAATGTTCTAGAACAGGGCTGGTGATGTCCAAAGAGCGCAAGAGGCCACAGCCATGCAGCCTGCTGTAGGAAGTCATACTTGTCTGTGTCCCTTTTCTCATTTTCAGTCATTTGGCCACAGCTGTCTTCTGATGCAAGATGGCATACACTCCCCCTTGCAACAAAGCTACTTAGGTGCCAAGCCGAACTCTTTCGGCTAGAAATGCTCAATTTATCCCCAGGGTGTGACAAAGGCATTAATAACTCTAAGTCTGGTACAACCCCATTCTTAGAGAAAAGGCAATTCTCCCATGCTACCAAAACTTTCACTGAATCATTCAGTGGGAATATGGAGTCACTGTGGTGTCTTATGTCCTGAACACGAACACTGAGTCCAATCATTTTCCAGTTCCTATCTTGGGAAGGTTCCTAAATCAGTATGGCCAAATGTCTCCAGGACTGAAGATCCACCAAAGAGCAAGATGGAGGAGAAAACGATGTGGAAATGCCACTTGGAAGAGAGGCCAGGCACCTAAAAGAAACTGATTTCCATATGGAGACCTCCAGGTGCAGACGGAATTTGAAAGACTTGGTGAAATGAGCTACCAAGTCATGAGAAGACATGGGGGAACCTTCAAGCCAAGTGAGAGAAGCCCATCTGAAAAGACTGCAACTATGGGACATGCTGGAAAAGCCAAGACTATGGAGACAGTAAAAAGACCAGTGGGTATCAAGGGCTCACAGGGAAGGAGGGATGAGTGGCTGAGCACAGGCATTTGGGGAGCAGAGAAATCATTCTGAAACTGTCATGGTGGATCCATGCCATTACTGTCAAATCCCATAGAATAAACACGCATTAAACCCTAATGGAAACCATGGACTTCAGTTAATAATAATGTATCAATAGTGACTCATCAACTGCAATAAGCACAACTGCATTAATAACAGGGAAAACGGTGGGTGGAATTGGTGAGGGGGTGTAGGAGAGCTCTGTAATTTCCGGTCAGTTTTTCATCTAATATAAAGCTGTTCTAAAAGTAAAGCCTATTGATTTTTTTTTTTTAAATGACTATCAGATACAGAGAATAGACTGGTGATTGGCTGGGGTGGGGTGAGGGGGGTAAAAAGAGGGGAGGGAGTCAAAACTTGGAAACTTCCAATTATGAATAAATAAGTCATGGGGATATCGTGTCACAGCATAGTGACTGCAGCTAGCAAGCTGTATTGCATATTTGAAAGCTGCTAAATTTAGAAATTCTCATCACAAGAAAAAAATTCTGTTATGGTGATGGATGTTAGGCTTATTTTGGTGATCATTTTTTAGTATATATATCAAATCATTATGTTGTACACCTGAAACATAAGGGATGTCAACTAAACTTCAATTTTAGAATGTGCTTATAATTTTAAAAAATGACTACTGTTGTTGTGGTGACAACACATAGCAATGTGACAGGCTGCCCTCTCGCTAATAGCCTTGAGAATCCTTATGGAAGTGTAAACCATCCTGATGCAGGGAAAGATTGAAGGCAGGAGGAAAAGGGGGCGGCAGAAGATGAGATGGTTGGAGGGCATCACCGACTCAATGGACCTGAGTTTGAGCAAGGTCCAGGAGACAGTGAAGGACACAGAAGCCTGGCATGCTTCTTCCAGGGCTAAAATCGAATTTCTTTAAGATCTGATATTTGGAGACTTAACTGTTTTTTGTTTGTTTGTTTGTTTGTTTTTAATGTATGTCCATGGGGTCGCAAAGAGTCGGACACGACTGAGCGACTGAACAGCAACAAGGTTCGACTGCCATGGGTCAACTGCCAGGCTGAGGGAACAGGCCAGCCTCCTCTTCACCCTCAAAAGTCATTTAACCAGAGCTTCTATGAGAACTGAGCAGACCAAAGGGAGAGAGAGCTGCTTTGTAAACAATTACCATAATAATTTGCATTTAATGAGGACTTGCTCTATGCAGGCAATGTGACTATTCAGAGAGGCCTTGCCCCTGAAGCCTCCTCCCGCTCTGTCCCCACCGTCAAATCATCACCAAGTCTACCAATTCCTGGCTTAAGTGTCTCCTGAACCTGCACTTGAACCACTTTCCAAGTCTAAGCTAATCATCTCCCCCAGGCTGGAAGTTGGTACCGGGTGGATTTCCTTACAGTGCAAAAGATAAGCTTAAGTCTGGAGACTTGGGTAGAGAAGGGTTCAAGGTTACAGAAAAAAAAAAAAAAAAGCAACTGTTTCATAGAAACAATTAATTATAACCTTCATGCCACAAGGGGTGGCTGCGAGGTATTGTCTAGTCTCCCAGGGCTAAAATCGAATTTCTTTAAGATCTGATATTTGGACACTTAACTGTTTTTTTTTTTTTTTAAATGTATGTCTAGTAATTTTTTACTATTGTTCTCATATAAAAGCACTCAATTTTTAAAACGTCAACTGCTTTCAACAATGTCACTGAAAATTTAAAGTGCACTTGGAGAGAATTTTAAAGTATGCCTCAGGGGCTCAATGCAGGGCAGCACAAGATATCAAAGTCTGGGAAACCGCAGGCTCAGGATGAAAGCAGGGCAAGGGTCAGAACGCCCTTCTCCAACTCTTGATTCCCCACTTGGAGAGATTTTTCACTTTTTTAAAAATTTAATACTTGTTTGGCTATACCACACAGCATGTGGAATCTTAGTTCTCCCACCAGGAATCAAACTTATGCCCCCTATAGCGGAAGTTCAGAGTCCAGGCCACCACTGGACTGCCAGGGAAGTCCCGAGAGATTCTTCCAGGGCACTTCCCGACTAGAAGCTTGAAGGGCTCTTTCTCAGTGGGATTCAGGGAATACTTGCCTGAGAAAAGCCTTGTGAAGACGCAGATCCCTGGGCACCCCCTCAGGGTCACTGGACCCTGACACACAGGGAGGAACTCGAGACCCCCACAGGGAAACGGAGCCCAGGGGATTTAAAGTCAGTTAAAGCTTGCAGGGCTTCCCTTCCCCAGGGGCTCAATGGTAAAGATCTGCCTGAAGTGTAGAAGACTCGGGTTCAATTCCTGGGTCAGGAAGATCCCCTGGAGAAGGAGATTGCAACCCACTCCAGTATTCTTGCCTGGAGAATCCCATGGACAGAGGAGTCTGGCAGGTTACAGTTCATGGGGTGGTAAAGAGGTAGACATGATGGAGTGACTAACAACAACAAAAGCTTGCAAACCCTGCCTCAGGAGGTTCTGAGTGTCTCCTAAGACAGTGACAACAAAAAAGGGAAAAGCCATTCCTTGTGCACGATCACTGATTTCCATGGCCCTCGTAGAACCATCATTCTGCACTGGCTGCCTACTAGGGACTGGCCAGGGGCTGGGTGCTGAAAACAACCATCAATAAGACAGGATACCCACTCCCATGCAGAGATGATGCTGACGGAGGCAGATGGCCATGACCCAAGGCACGCTGCTGCTTGGCCAGGCACTGAGGCTCAGCTGAGTGAGTGCGGCTGCACTGTCCCCATCAAATTGGGCCTGGGAGGTTGTCTCCAGGCCCAAGGCCACCACTGCTCTGCCATTGCTCAACCTCGCTTTCCCTGGGACCCTCAATAAAGACATCATCTGAGTGTTCCTCACCTCCTGCTGGTAACCCTATTTTGAAAATGAGTCTCCTCTCCCATAAAAAACGAATCTTCCTTAGCTTTTGTAATTGTGCAGGTCTTGCACACACACTGATGAACGCTCAGTCAAATGCCCAGGGTGAAGGAAGCTGTGGCAGGGGACCCGAGCCATCGCACAGCTCTCACCGAGGAGCAGCCCTCCTCCCCCAGGGGTCAGAGGTCAGCTGGCAACAGTGCAGCCAGAGCAGGATCCAACCCACATCCTCCTCTTCACTGACCACAGCAACCAATCAGGGGACAGAGGTCACAGGCAGAGTGCCGCCACATTGGAGAGTCATCCCATAACAGCCTGGAATTCAGCAATTTGCCCACCTACAAAGCAGCCCTTTAACTTAGGGCCCCCTTCTCCCTAATTTCACAGATCCTGGGGACACGGTAAACATCAAATGCAACTCAAACACTTGGTGCCTTTTACATGCAAGCCAAGTGCCCTCCTGAGCCACTGCTGGAACGCCTCTAGAAGCGAGTGCTGGTGAGAAGAGGTCCAGAGCGGAACTTCCTAGACAAACAACAGGAAGCAGAAAGCGGTCTTCACCTGAGTTGAACCTGCAGCGGGTCCAGATGAAATTCTCAGGTGGGGCTGAGGTCTCAGCCTGCACTCCTGACTTTCCTCCACAAAGATACCTCCCCACCCTCCACTTGTGCATGGCCAGAGGAAGGCAAGTCCAGCTGATGATCCTTGCAGCTGAGTAATTCCCCCAGGTTACCTGCCGGGGAACTAAAGGGGTGAAGCAAGCAGAGAAGTTCAAGGCTTAGTGGCTGGCGAGTGGAGGGTTACTAGCTTTATGTGGTGCCGTTGGGAGGGGAGGGGAGGGCACCCAGGCCTTCCTGAAACTTGGAAATTCTCATCTGTCTTCCATAAATGCTGCCAGCCTTGCTTATGATTGAGTTTCCCCTTTATAGTAACAGCTCTTGGACTTAGACCCTAGGTGAGTCACACACAATTCCAGTAATTCTCAAAATTCTGATTCTGTTATTCTGATTCAGCCACAAAGCAAACTTCTGCTAGTGAGGCAGTAGGTTGCTGCCTCACGTCCATCTGTGACTTCTGCTCCTAGGACAGACATTCATTGGAGATCACAAATAGTGGCAGATGGAAGAGGAGTAGGGGCTCCATACTTTAATTTTAACGAAAGAATTGACTGAATGACAGATTTATTTTTAGAAGGAGAAAAAACGGTGATAAATAATGAGGGGGACAAATTTCTCACACTTACTCTGATTTTATTCCCAGAAAGCTACTGAATGCTCAAATCTTTCCCCAGAGCTTCATTTATTTTGTCATGAGCAGGGAACAATTTTGATTGAGGATGATATATTCAAAGCCATCTGGTGTGCTCAGTCACTCAGTCATGTTCAACTCTTTGTGACCCCAAGGACTGTAGCCTGCTGGGCTCCTCTGTCCATGGGACTTTCCAGGTAGGGATACTGGAGTGGGTTGCCATTTCCTCCTCCAGGGGTTCTCTTCCCAACCAGGGGTCAAACCCATATCTCCTGCAGTGGCAGGTGGATTCTTTACCACTGCGCCACCAAGGAAGCCGCCTCTTTTCTGTATAAATACTAACAAATGCCATACACCACAAAGCCTGATCCATGCTGTGCCTCTCAGCACCCATGCCCTGGCATTTGCCCTGGCCATGGAAGACACCTGCATGTGCAGAGACCAATTCTGGAAGCCTCTCCCCTCAGTGCACCTTATCAAATTCTTTTTCTAAGTCCTTAGAACAGAAGTGAGATTCAAGCATCCAATGCCTTGCTCCTACTCTGCTAAATACTGACATAAATGAAAGAGGGACCAGAGGGCCTCACACCTAGTGGCCACTCCATAATTATCTGCTGAGTGACTGCCTGAATGATTTATTCTGAGTCCCAGTGGGTCTTTGCTCTAGCAAGCTAACTCCAGTGTTATAAAGGCAAGCAGGGATGAAGATTTATGACAGCCCAGTCACCCCCAGAACCATAAGTCTTTGCCAGCCTCTAGGCTGCTTGAAGCAATCCAGCTAGTATTTAGCAGGCATAACGACAGTATACTGTGATGATTCCCTTCTGAAAGTCCTGCTGATACTCCTACTTAGAAAGGGAGGGTCTATTAGGATGACAGTTCTCAGGGTCTATGACACGGGACAGGAGAATCCCGTTTCTCCTCTCCCTGAGACAGGTTCTTCTGCCCAGACAGTGACCAGGTCAGAGGGTCTCAGTCTTCTCCCCTTGGTACCCAGTGCACATGAGGAGATAGGTGCAACCCATTCAGGCCAATCACTGCCCATGACCGAACACTGTGTTAGCATCCGGAGTCTCCCATTCTCTGATTGCCTATGCTCTGTGGTCCTTGGCAGATTCCATCTTCCCATAGTCACTGCTGCTGCTGCTAAGTCGCTTCAGTCGTGTCCGATTCTGTGCAACCCCATAGACAGCAGCCCACCAGGCTCCCCCGTCCCTGAGATTCTCCAGGCAAGAACACTGGAGTGGGGTGCCATTGCCTTCTCTCTAGCATATTAAAACCCATCAAGGTGTATATCTGTTGTCTCCACCAGCAAACTCAGAGCTCTGGGAAGGCGGGATTGTGCTTCCCTTATTCTTGTAACTTTCTCCCCTGCCCATACAGATCATGGAATCCAACTCACATACACACACAGTGACCTTTTTATAGTCAGTGAATAAATTGAAGCCCTCTCCCAAATAAAATGCT
The DNA here is from genome assembly GCA_006408675.1 of Madoqua kirkii. Classification (NCBI taxonomy): domain Eukaryota; kingdom Metazoa; phylum Chordata; class Mammalia; order Artiodactyla; family Bovidae; genus Madoqua; species Madoqua kirkii. The sequence goes on along the minus strand of SJYC01089984.1, from coordinate 24,476 downwards.
CAGGTCTCAAACTTTACCATTAAACACATTTCTAAACGATTTAAGTTAATGAGGAACCCATATAATTGCATGGGTACTTAATTTCCTCTTGAAATTCACCCAGAATTGGAGATAATCATGCAGGTTATATAAGAGAACTATAAATAGTAACTGCTCTAGGTATATAAGTAAAGCTAGTCCAAAGGGAAAGTGGGCATAATTCTTTTTATAACTCTTGCCTTTGTTGAATGATTCAACCCAGACAGAGAACCTCTTGGATCAATTGTTATATTTATGAACTGGCTCTATCTCACCTTTAAATTCCACGTCAGCAATTAAATTCAACAAGCATCAGAGCTTAAACAAGAGGATTTCCCCTTGACTCACTGAGGTGTTAAAGAACAGAAAATATCTACTGCCAAGGAGCTTAATTAAATGAAACAGGGTTTTCAATTATGGAACAAATTATATAAGAGCATCTTTTACATCTTGCAATTCGCCAAGGCAGTTATTTTATCAGGTTGACAAATGCCAGAACTGTCTGAAATGTCTGGAAACTCTTGCTGTCTGAAATGAAGCAAGAGTAGCCATCCTCCTACTAAGTAAAGGGGTTAGTCATTTCAGAGTGAGGAGAGGCCAGTGCAACTTAATAAAACGTAAAATATTAATTCTTCGCTGTGCTGGGTCTTCACTGCTGCAGGGCTTTTCTCCAGGGGTGCCGAGCAGGGCGGGCCTCCTCTCTAGTTGCTGTGCATGGTCTTCTCACTGCTGTGGCTTCTGTTGCAGAGCGTGGGCTCTAGGGCAGGCGGGCTGCAGAAGCTGCGGTGCACAGGCTTGGTTGCGCTGCAGCATGCAGGCTCTTCTCGGACCAGGGATCGAACTCACGTCCCCTGTACTGCAAGGTGGATTCTTAACCACTGGACCATCAGGGAGGCCCCAAAATATTTTAAATAAAATGTTGTGGGCTTTTTTTTCATCACTTCAAAGTGACATTCAAAAAACCATTTTAGGATAATAAAGTATTTCTTGGTAGACAGTTGGAGGATTCTGCCTTTAACTAATGGAAAAGGAATGATATGTAATTGACATACAAATTGTAGTGGGACATTATGTGGTTCTCGTCACTAAGTTACACATACCACTTAATGATCCGGCCAGCCGTGTCCTTTAGTACACATTTTTAAAGGGAAAACAAACAGAGGTGTGCAATACAAAGGCAAATCTTGGCTCAGGCTGCATCCAAATCCTCAGTAGGCCTATGGATTGGTTGAGTAACTGTTTCTTGGGATAAGAGAAGGGCAATCAAAATGGAAGGGGGATTTCGAGGGAAAAGAGATAAGGGAACCATGCCCACATCAGGCATTCAGTAAACATCTGCCAGGGTGAGAGGCAGGGTAAGGAGGCTTAGGACAGTGGGTTCAAGGGCTCCATCCCCGGAACAACAGTTGAAGGAAAAGAGGAATGAGTTATTATCAAGAAGAACTGTTCAAAACCAGAATGAGATGTGTTGGAAGGTATTCCAGACCTGAATCAGCAGAGGCTGATGGAGGGTGCCATTCCTCCTCCAGATTATAGTCTCTTTGTGTTTATTAATGTTGATTCTTGTACTCTTTCTCTGGCCATGTGACTGAAGTGGCTTTAGAAAGGTCTCCTGGGATGGGTGGGATGGATCGGGAGACTACTATGTACAAAATAGACAGTGAGAACCTACTGTACAACACAGGGAACTCCACTCAGTGCTCTGGGGTGACCTTAATGGGAAGGAAATCCAAAAGAAGAGGGGATATATGTGTATGTATGGTTCATTCACTTTGCTGTACAGCAGAAACTAACATAGAAAGCAAATATTCCAATAAAAAAATAAATGAAGTATTTTGAAAAGAAGGCTCCCCTGATGACAATGATAAGCATCATCAGAGGGAAACACAGCCTAAAGGAGATCAGTTCTGAGTGTTCACTGGAAGGACTGATGCTGAGGCTGAAACTCCAATACTTTAGCCACCTCATACGAAGAGCTGACTCATTGGAAAAGACCTTGATGCTGGGAGGGGTTGAGGGCAGGAGGAGAGGATGAGATGGCTGGATGGCATCACCAACTCAATGCACATGAGTTTTGGTGAACTCCAGGAGTTGGTGATGGATAGGGAGACCTGGTGTGCTGCAATTCATGGGGTCGCAAAGAGTCAGACACGACTGAGTGACTGAACTGAACTGAAGCTCTTCTCTCTGTGAATAAAGCCTGGCCCTTACCTGTGGTCCAGAAGCCTACACAAATGATTATTACTTTGCAGTAAAATAGAGGATTAAGAAAGGAGACATGCAGAAAATAGCAGTGAGCACTCAGAATATTTCAGGATCTCTTTCCTTCCCACTAAAGGGCTGACTAGGTTTATAACTGTGCCCATGGCATCCTGTAGGACACTGAAGTAACACTCAAGAACAACACGAACAATTCAGGCCAGGGCTTAAGAGACATATAAATTACTACAGAGAGAGGCTGGCACCCAGATCAAGTCCACAGAATGGATGGGCAAAGTCAAAATGGACCAGTGCAAACTTAGTCAATCAGATCTCAAGCATTGAGTTTCTATGCTTTGGGTGGACCTGAGGCAAAGTATTCAGGACCTCTCCAAGGAGACACAGCACCTCACAAATGGGATGCTTAGAAACAGACAAGTGATACCACAAACCAAGTGACTCATTCTGTACACCGAGTCTGAAAGCTCCCACCTCTGTGCACATGGGTGTTCACACCTGAAATGCTCCTCTGTCCCCATCTAAACCCCACTCCCAGCTTAAAGTCACTGTAGTGCCTGAAACCACTTCCTTCTAGGACAGCTGGCAGGGTAAGGTCTCTTTTAAAGTCTCATATCAGGATGGCTAGAAGTGAAGAGGAACTAAAGAGCCTCTTGATGAGGGTGAAAGAAGAGAGTGAAAAAGCTGGCTTAAAACTCAGCATTCAAAAAGCAAAGATCATGGCATCCAGCCTCATCACTTCATGGTAAATAGAAGGAGGAAAAGTGGAAACAGTGACAAATTTTCTTTTCTTGGGCTCTAAAATCACTTTGGAAGGTGACTGCAGCCATGAAATTTTAAAAGATGTTCACTCCTCAGAAGGAAAGCTATGACAAATCTAGACAGTGTATTAAAAAAGCAGAAACACCGCTTTGCTGGCAAAGGTCTGTCTAGTCAAGGCTATGGCTTTCCCAGTAATCGCGTATGGATGTGAGAGTTGGACCATAAAGAATGCTGAGTGTTGAAGAATTGATGCTGTCGAATTATGGTGCTGGAGAAGACTCTTGAGAGTCCTTTGATCTGCAAAGAGATCGAACCAGTCAATCCTAAAGGAAATCAACCCTGAATATTCTTTGGAAGAACTGATGCTGAATCTGAAGCCCCAATACTTAGGCCACCTCATGCAAAGAGCCAAGTCATTGAAAAAGACCCTGATGGTGGGAAAGGCTGAAGGGAAAAGAAGGGGACAACAGAGGATAAGATAGTAAGACAGTTAGACAGCATCACCGACTCAATGAACATGAATTTGAGCAAACTCTGGGAGCTAGTGGAGGACAGATGAGCCTAGTGTGCTACAGGCCATGGAGTTGCAAAGAGCTGGGCACGACTTAGCAACTGAAAAACAACAATCAGAATGGCACTTAAATAATGATTCTAAAAGTAGATGTGAGGCACGTGTCTTTTCTGTCCATGCTATCGGGTCACTCTGAGAGTATTATACACACCTAACTTATTTTTGTGTCCCTCCCAATTCTAAGCACTCTTCTTTGCACATTGTGATAATAACTAAACATTTGGCAGATAAATTCATTCCGCAGATATTTATTGAGCACTTACTATAGGCAAGGCCTTGTTGTAGGTACAGGAAAGAGAGCAGAAAACAAAATTTACAAAATTCTACCCTCCAGGGACATAAGTATGCAAAATATGTTGCATGGACGCAAGTGCCATAAGGAAACTTAGAGCAGGCAAGAAAGGCAGGAAGGACTCCAGTATCGCAATGCCCCAAATGTTGATGGTTCATTGTGAGTAAAGCTCTGGAGGCAGTGAGGGATTGAACCATGAAGATGTCCAGGGGAAGAATGTTTCAGGCAGAGGAAAAGCAAGTTGCAAAGCCCTAAAGAGGAAACACAAATGGCTTGGGAACGAGGACACCAGTGTGGGAGAGCAGAGTCAGTGCAGGGAAAACAAGGGGAAGATCAGAGAGGTAAGTAAGGCCTGCAGGCCAGACCACGGATCTCATAGATCAGTATAAGGACATACACATAATCTGAATTATGGTAATGAGATCGCTCTAGCTCCTGTGTTGAGGACGAAGAGGGAGGAGGCAAAGGAGGAAGAAAGGAGAGCAGTAGAGCTAAGGTAATCCAGGCAAGGGAAGTGGGTGACACAGACCACAGAGGAGGAGGTCAGCTCGGGGATACTTGGAAGGCAGAGCCAGTGGGGTCTGCTGACCGACAGAACACAGGATGCAAGGAGAGAATGGCTCCAAGGTTTCTGACTTGAGGAACCATTTGGATGTGCTGCCATGTTTTAGCTGAGCAAGATGGGCTGGAAGGGCAGGTGGGGTGGGGGTGATGGAGCTGCAGATGGAGCTTGGTTTTGGATATACTGAGGCTGAGCCTCAGTCTAGGCATTTAAGTGTTGATGTAGAAGATGCTGTTGGATATGAAAGGATAAACTCTGATGGAGAGGTCCAGGCTAGAGACATAAATTTGGGATTCACAAGTATATAGATGATATTTTAAGCCATGAGACCAAATAAGAATCCCAAGAGATGGGATATAGAAAGAGAAGAGGCTTGAGTGCTAATCCCTGAGGCCTCGAATGTGTAGAAATTAGAAAGATGTCAGAGGACCAGCAAAGGGAGTGGGAAGAGTACGGTGTCTGGAAAACCAGCGGAGGGGAACAAGTTTTAAGGAGAAGGGCTGATCAGCTGCATCAGACCCGCAAGTGAGACTGGGTCACCGCACTGAGTGCGATGGATGCGACAGCGTCCTGACAAGAGCGGCCTTGGTGCAGTGCTGGAGGCAGAAGCCCCAGCTGCCTCCACACAGTAAAGCAGGCTCCTTTTCAGTGAAGCTCACACATCACTTGGCACACAGTTGACACTCCAGTCAGTATTTGCACCCAACAGAATATTCTCAAACTCAACACCACTTGCACCTTCAAGCCTTAACGGCATTTCAGAACAGACAGTAGAGCCAAGCAGACCAGGGTCTGGGTCCTGGCGCTGCCAGTTACAGGCTGTGCAACTTAACCTCTCTGCTCCTTAGTCTTCTCATCCACAAAATGGGAATAAGGATGAGAGAGCCTACCTCCCTGGGCCGTTTCAAGGATTCAATGGCATGTCCTTTGCTTAACACAGTGCCTGCTGTATAGCGGGCGCTTCTCCAACAAGAGCTTCTGTGAGTCTGAGGAAGTCAACTGTGGACCCAGGCCAGAGAAAAGATCAGTCTCAATTCAAACTCTTTATCATATCTGAGTGATGCCTTTGTTTACAGAGTTCAAAACACTTTATTATGCAGCTTTACAGGGCGACTGGCCTCTGTCCAGAAGACTGCTTAGCAAACACTGCATCTATAGCCTCTGAGAATCCCAGAGTAGACTATTACATCCACTGATTAAAAAGGCAAAGTCCTGAACCACAAATCAGCTATGAATCAGTAACTTACAGCCTACGTGTCTTTTTTTCAAGAAATTTGGGTAAAGCACAAACCATCACAAAGCATAGCCTTAGGTCTGGTGGAACAGTGCAAAACTAAATAAGATAGTTTTTATGTTTTCTTCTTCTAAAGAATAATTGCTAATATTTACCAATACCTCTGTGCCAAGCACTGTGCCTATAACTTTTACAGTCAAGAGTTTAATTACTTCTCATCTCAACCTAATTGTAGGTGCTCATATGACAAATGAAATAAAAACTTTCAGAGGTTACAAGATTTGTCCTGGGTCAAGCAGCTTGACCCAAGGTGGTCTGACGAAAAATATCTTTTACCTGCGAGTGGGATGGGGACTCAAAGCCAGAGGTGAGAAGGCCTGGCTGGGCAGTCACCTACTTGGCCTTCACCTTCCTGGAGATGGTTGGTTTTGGGGGACAGTGGGAGGTTACAATCTGAAACAGATCTGTGTGACTCCACAGATTCCAAAGATGAGCAGGAAGGGGGTTAAGTTCAGTACAGAATCAGCCAGGATTAAGATTCCAAACCACAGCTGTTGGTGTTAAGATGTCTACAACTTTTAAACTCTACCCAGAGTATAGGTATGCTTGATGACAAAGCATTCCATATGTAAACATCTTGAGAGTCCCTTAGACTGCGAGGAGATCAAACCAGTCAATCCTCAAGGAAATCAATCCTGAATATTCATTGGAAGGACCGATGCTGAAGCTGAAACTCCAATACGTTGGCCACCTGATTCAAAGAACTGACTCACTGGAAAAGACCCTACTGTTGGGGAAGATTGAAGGCAGGAGGAGAAGAGGACGACTGAGGATAAGATGGTTGGATGGCATCACTGACTCGATGGACATGAGTTTGAGCAAGCTCCAGGAGATGGTGAAGACAGGGAAGCCTGGAGTGCTGTAGTCCATGGGGTCACAATGAGTCAGACATGACTGAGTGACTGAACAACAACAAATATGTAAACATCAGTTTTAAAGCTTCCAATGGGAGTAGCCCTAGAAAGTAAGGTGAGAAAACGTTCCCTCTGAAAAAAAGAAAAAAAAGCTACAACAAATCAACATCCACATGATGAGCTTGGCCATCCCCAGAAATCCCTCCCAGGTAAAAGAAAGCTTGATGATGTAGGGTAAAGGAGTTAGAGAAGGCGAGGCTCAGGAAAAAAAAAATGAGACCAGCACTTTACAGGAACAGATCACCTTTAATGAGGTGAGAAGGGCCAGCAGTCAGATTAGTGGGCTGCTGCGCTAAGTCAAGAAGAGAGTAGGTATATACAGAAAACATATATATGTGGAGATACATCGTTTTGAGGGGGTCTGTTTTTCCTCCTGATTATTTTTGATTAGTTAGCTTTCAACAACTGGGGTAAGAAATTCCTGAGACCAGCTGGAGACTGGGATCCGCTGGGAGCTGAACGTAATCAATCTTAATGTCCATTTCTTTCTTCAGGGGAGAAAGTTCTTTATTCTGTATAGAATGGTGAGGAGGACCTGGAGGGGAGTTTTAACTCCAGGCTGTTTTGAGCTGTGTATCTTTCCTTCAGACGATGATACGTTGCAGATGAGACTCAGGTATTTCCTCAGTCCTCCACAGGACTACCGGAACTGCCAAATTCCATCAGGGACACGCAGCTATCTTCCTTATCCAATCAAGAGACCAGAGTCTCCCTCAAATCCAATAACAGTGACCATGAAAAATGGGACAAGGATATCAATTAAGTCATCAGAGAACACTGTGTTCTGCGCTATTGCATTCTGACCTCCATCTGCGAAGAAGCACAGGGGTGGTGGATGGGGACACAAACATGCTAACTGTATCACTCTTCATCTGGCATTCTGGAGGGAGAGGGATGGCACTGACTCTCAAGGACTGATTTCAGTTACATCCATAAAAAATAACTCAAAGGAGGGAGAACTTACAGAATGAACAGGGGTAAAGAAAACACCTGCTGTGAAGGTAGTTCCCTTTGTTCAGTTCAACACCAATCTCCTGATGTCCCCCCTCAGTTCCCAGGCACCCTGCCCTCCTGGAGAGCTGCCCTGAGCAAATGACCACTGTCGCCTTCCTGCTACACACCAGCCATGCACGGGCGAGTCTTGTTAATCTCACCTCCGGGGAGCATCTGTGCCCACCCCATTTCCCGCTCCCCCACCTCCATCCCCTTGGTCCAGGCCACACACCCCCTGCAGCCTCCTAACTCTGTCTAGCCTTCAGCCCTGTTTACTCGGCCTGTTGTACCACAGCAACCACACCGGTTTTCTCCAAATTCTAATCTGCCTTCAAACATTTAGAAACAGAACTTACCATTTAAGAGTGCATTGGATAAATATTTGTCTGACTATCTAATTAAACTCTTAACCAACAGAAGAAAGATTCAAGTAGATTATCCCACCATAAAACCAGAAATAGATCAATCTGTTCTAAATTAGAAACACTTAATGCTTTAAGAACACACAACATTAAATTTTCACAAGACAACAAATGGTAGCCATCACCAAATAAGATAAATAAACGTTGATAATAAACAGATCTCTCTCCACTGTAATTGAATCTGAGAATATAATATACTCCCTCGTTCTTTTCACATAGTTGAAATTTCTGTGTGAGTGAAAAATACTGGAAAGATGAGATTTAAATGTGGTTATCCGGTGTAAAGGGCTTCCCAGGTGGCACTAGCAGTAAAGAACCCACTTGCCAATGCAGGAGACACAAGAGACATGGGTTCGATCCCTAGGTCAGGAAGATCCCCTGAAGAAGAGAATGGCAACCTATTCCAGTATACTTGCTTGGGAAATCCCATGGACAGAGAATCCTGGCATGCTACAGTCCAAAGGGCCTCAAAGCATCAGACACTACTGAAGTGACTTAACAAACACACACACACACATTCGGTGTAAAATAAAACTTTAGGTTTAAGACAGCAATATTGTGAAGAGTCATTAGTTGTGGAAATATAAATTACACCAAGAAGTAAAGCATGTGAAACAAAAATTCATGAATAAATCCAGAACAACTTTTAAAAATATCCAACCTGACCATCTCACTCCCTTGATTGCATCAGTGTCTGACTAAACTCAAAATTCTGACTCCTTGACTTGCCTACAGTGCTCTCCTGGCCTGACTCCACCAGCTTCGTTTCATGCCTGAAGCGGCGTGCAGGCCTGTGAGCACTTTCTGGAGTGCCGGTCCCCCTTTCACCGCCGGCCAGCTGGCTCCACAGCCTCCCAGTCAGCGCCTGGGAGAGGCCTGATCTGCCCACTGCTCTGGGGCCCAACCCTCCCTTTATACATCAGCCCAGGGTTTCCCTCTGCTGCTTCTCTCAAACCGTAGTGTTTATGAATCACATAACCGTAGAATACTAGAGATTATTAATGCAGGCTTACTTGATGTGGCGTTTCTCCATACCATGACAAGCCCACCTAGTCGTCATGATGAAAGGCCATATAAACAATCCCTGGCAAAAGCCTGATGAAACAGCTGAGTTAATTCAGTTCAGTCACTCAGTCGAGTCGACTCTTTTGTGACCCCATAAGGGACTTTTCCTGTAAAACACTCCCCTTGAAGCTTGGTTCTAGATTACAGAGGACACATGCTCTTCACACTGCAGAGTGATTTCCTTTAACAAGGATGGGAAGGCTGTCCCTAGAGCCCCAGAAGACCCTCACAAAGGAAAACCCCACGTGTGAAGCTTCTTGGGATTAGTTTTTCTCCTTGACTACATTAAATAATGATTTAATATGAGGGTAGAGATGTAGCAGGAGCAATCCCTTTGAGGAGTGACAGTAACACTCCATGTATCAGCAAAATCTCTCTGGTTGCAAATATTCTGGTAGCTCCTTCCTGGTATAGGGTGGGTCTGCACTTTGCTGCTCCCTCTGAAGTTGGCGGTGGGGAATGACAATAAGCTGGGCGGGGAAGTGCTGTGCACCCTGTCTGCTAGAAGCTCTGAGAACCATGGATGACTCACATGCCACTGGATCTACTTTGTTAATCGTGTCCAAGGGGGAGCCCCATCGGCCCGGGCTCGAGTGACAGTGAGGATCAGAACCCCCACATCAGCCAACACTGGACACACCGCACGAGTGAGAGCTATGATTTGTTGTCTCAGACCACTGAAAGCTGGGGTCACATCTGATTGCTTCTTGGCAATCAGATCACGGTGGCACTCATGATAAACAGCCCCGCCTGCCAGTGCAGGAGACATAAGAAACATGGGTTCCATCCCTGGGCCAGGAAGAGTCCCCTGGAGGAGGGCATGGCAAACCACTCCAGTATTCTTGCCTGAGAACCTCATGGACAGAAGAGCTGGGCGGGCTACAGTCCGTGGGTTCGCAAGGAGTCAGACATGACTGAGCACAGCAGCAAAAGCAAGCTGATTGCAGCATAACCTAACCTATCTTGACGGATAATGCTGATTTGTCATTGACTGTTGGAATTTAAAATCATCATCAGTTTCCTATTACAGACTAGGAGTCTGCAGAACTGTTATGCAGTAGCAGCCTTCAAACCGGGAAGCCCTGAGCCCCACACCCAGCAGAGGACTAGGCAGGGAACCTCAGCTTCCTTCAATCAGCAATTACTTACTGATACACACTGTCAGAACCTAGGCTAAATCCAAGGGGTACCATTGACTATTGCTGGAAAACTGTTCTGGTGGCTGTGAGGAGCATCCCCATGGCAAGTTGGACAGAGTTGGGAAAACAGTGAGGTAGCTGGCAGGGCCAAGAGCAAAGGACAAGAAGCCTGGGGCCTCAGTTAGAGCAGCTCAGCGTGTGTCTGTGACAATGAGAGTGACTGTGGGTGATCAAAGCTGACTATGGCCAGGCACTTTCTAAGTACTTCACGCCATTAACTCCTCTCAATCTCTCAGCCAGCCTATCAGACAGGCAGAAACCATAGTTGTCATTTCACAGATGAGGAAAGAAGTTCAACAACTCACCCTAGGCGATCTAGTGAGGCTGAGAGGTAGGGATGTGGGAATGCAGACATGAGAAATTAGCTATCTCAATAATAATCTGAAATTAAAAGGGGAAGAGAACTGTAACAGAATGTGACAGCTAAGATCCAACCACAGACAGTATGGTTAGCCAAGAGAAGGCCCTGACTGCTCACCCAGGAATCAAGGGAAAGAAGAGAGAATTAGTCTTCCTCTCCCCCAAAGGATGAGTCACGACCAAAACCTCTCTTGATTGTATCTCAGCCAGGCCATGTGGGCCAGCTGAGATCTGCTCAAAGACATGGTTCATTCATTCGCTGACTCATTCACAAATCTTCTGGGGCGCCTGCCATGTGCAAGGAACTATTGACATTCAAATATACAACCATGAGTGACCCATGTAGTGGCTGTACTCCAAGAGCCTTTCCTCCAATGAAGAAGACAAACTGGGAGTGAGGACTCCCCTGGGCAAAACAGAGGTTACTTATCCAGATCTTTGGCAAAGAGAAGCTCTAAACAGGCTAGAAAGTAGCGTCCCCCAAATCGCAAGCGATGGCAAACCACACACATGGCCGTAAAGGGAATGCGGTGGGGATGGGGACAAAGAGTCGGGCATCCACGTTTCCCTGCCAGGAGAAAGCAGGTTGCCTGCTAACAGGAGGAGGTGTCAGTGAGTGGGAGAGCCCCTCTGTGCTCCACACGAGAGTCACTGCAGCTCAAAGACGTGACGGGCCCAGTGCTAAGCCCCTCTTGCAAGAAAGAACATCAGCAGAATATTTGCACCTTAAATGGGCATTTATGAATTTCTACCTGGGAAGGATGTTCACCAGGTGCACATTTACTGTATCAGACACGTGACGACACCTGCAGATTAGCTCATGGAGAGCCCAGACACTGACTTCTGATCCGTCTATGACAAAGAAGACGATGATCTTTAACCTGCCTGATTTGGTGGTGCGTCAAGTTTTGACAACCAACCCTTCTTCAAAAGCTGGATGAATCACCGACCTGACTATTAAAGTGACTACTCAGAACATGAGAAACCTTTGAACAGTCAAAAGGAAAGCCTCGCACCAGAGCACGTCTCTTCTGCTTTTCTCAGATGTTCAAAGTAAACAGACTTAGTAACGCCTGCATCAGTGTGAGATTTCACATAATCACTGAAACTTTTCTACCTTTTACTCACTCAAGAAATTTCCCAGTTTAGTGACACAGGTAGAAACCAACACTCAGATGCTCAGTCACAGGTTTGTAAGAACTCTCCATGTCCTATGACATTCGGAAGGATTTTTCTAAACACTGAACTTCCCTGAAGTCCTAACACAAAATCCATTTTATTTTTCATTCTATTTCCCAAGACAAAATACATTTTATTTTTCATTCTATTTCCATCTGTGGAGAAAGACAGAATTTATAGACCCATTTCCACCAACTTGTTTTCCTTTCTAGAGATAGCTGGAATATAGAAAAATTCAAGTGAAATTTATGACTAACATTAGCTAGAGTTGCTTGCTAATAATCCAAGATAACTCATTTTAAAAAAATCACTCCCACTGAAATGTAAAAAGTTTCAACTATACAGCAGTTATAAAAAGGATAATCCATAGACCAGCAGAATATTTGCACCTTAAATGGGCATTTATGAATTTCTACAGTGATAGCGTGCTTACTTGGTGACAGGCACTATACGGTGTACCTTAGATACATATATCATCTCATTTAATCCTCACACTGATCCTGTAAAGTAGATATACACCTTTATTATCCTCACTTTATAGTTAAGCAAAGAGGCTGAGTAACTGGCCCCAAGTCACACAGGTTGAAAATGACAGAGCCAGATTCAAACCCAGGAGGTCTGAATGTTGAGAATGCTCCCTAGTCCATACCAAACTAAAAGTCCTCTGTTACTGACCCTAATCAATTTCATAAAAATGGCTCAGTTTAGTCAAATGACAAGACTGTTTTATTTTTCTTTAATAGCGTTTATACCCAAGCTAGTTAGCTGCATAGCCCATGTCAAGCCCAGCATTTTTTAAAAAATGGATTCTTATTCTACCTCTTGTATCCAATTTCCCACTGCTTCTAGCAGCTGCTATGGAAGAAAAAGAAGAAAGGGGTAAACATAATGCAAACTATTTACTGCACAAGGTAATTTTATTTTGAGTCTCAAATTAGAGGAGCAATGAAAAAGAAAATCTGTCAGAGCCCCAACTCAAAAATAAATCATCACATTAAAGAAAGACCTTAACAAAGATACCCACAAAGGGTGCGTGTTTGTCAGGTAGATGGCTCACACAGACTCAGAGCAACCTCTCTCTCCAGAGAGTTCCAGTTAAAGTGAAGGACAAAGCATCTTATTATGTTTAGAAACAAGAGGGCTAGGCTCCTATGTGACATTTTTTCCTAATTAAGGCATAACCCAGGAAACCATTATGTGCAAGAAATTTTTTTTTTTTTTAATTTGAGAAGTGCCACATCTGGGGAAACAGGAAACCACAAAAGTGACGAGCCAGGGTAACAGAGAAGAACGTGAATAACTAACAGTTACATATTCAAGTCAAGATTGTTTAAAGGTTCAACTGTACTATTAACATTTCTCCTCTAAGGACAGTCTACATCCTACAGCAGAAAGGAAGGGAAAATGCCCGCCATTGCCTCCCCTCACTGAAAAGTACCCTCGCATGTTCAGAAGAGGAGCCCATTGCCCACCAGGCTGAGCAATCCTTATCAAAACGATCTCAATGGCCAGGCTTACCGGAAGCAGTGGGCCACTCATTGATTAACAGGCAAGCAGAGAGAAGAAAAACTGTGGTTCTAAGGACAAGCCTCATTGATTCCACTTTTAAAAAGGTACATATCACTTACCGCTGCTGCTAAGTCGCTTCAGTTGTGTCTGACTCCGTGCGATCCCACAGACGGCAGCCCACCAGGCTCCCCGTCCCTGGGATTCTCCAGGCAAGAACACTGGAGTGGGTTGCCGTGTCCTTCTCCAATGCATGAAAGTGAAAAGTGAAAGTGAAGTCACTCAGTCGTGTCTGACTCTTAGCGACCCCATGGAACTGTAGCTTGCCAGGCTCCTCTGTCCGTGGGATTTTCCAGGCAAGAGTACTGGAGTGGGGTGCCATTGCCTTCTCCATGTATCACTTACTACTAAATTTAAATCTGACCATGACTTCCTAAGGGAGAAGCTATAGCTGGTTGACCTTCCTCTCCGCCAAATAAACTAAAACTTTGACAGTCCGTCCTTACTTTGGAGGCACTGTGACAAGAATGTGGACATTAATTTTTCCAGTGACAATGCAGATTGGCACTGAGCCATTTATTATTTCAAGCAGAGCCCCTCTGAGACCGGATGATACAGTTCAGCATCAGCACTCGGCCCTTCCAACGGCACACAGGCTTCCTTCAAGTTCAATCAAGCCTGTGGTTTTTACACTCACTGGCACCTCCTGCCAGTCACACTGTTCGGCGACAGTCCCAAATCTCTGCAAAATCACCCAATTGCACTCTGATCTCCATATCACATGTGCTTTAGGAGCTCATACTGATGCTTCCTCCTGCATCTCCCACTGAAGTGACCCCAGGGAGGTCCTCCAAACATGCACTCAAAGCATCACTTCCGAGAAGGGTTTGTATGGCTCTGGCAAGGTTTATATCAGAGAAAACCAAAGGCAAAATGAGGAGCTCTTGAGATTTTCCTGAATGTGTGGATTCCTTTCTGCAATTCTGGATGAAATATTAAACTACCATGCCTGACAGTCCCAAGTACTTACATGTCATTAAAGCACTTTCCCCAAATGCCATTATACATTTCTCTCGTGATAGCTCTTTCATATAAGTGGGAACTAATTTCCCCATTTTATGAAGAAACTGAAGCTCAGAGAAAGGTTATTTGCCCGCAGTCATACAACCAGAACCTGGTATCAGTTTATGCTGCTGCTATTGCTAAGTTGCTTCAGTCATGTCCAACTCTGTGTGACCCCTTAGGCGGCAGCCCACCAGGCTCCCCATCCATGGACTGCAGCCTACCAGGCTCCTCTGTCCATGAGATTTTCCAGTCAAGAGTACTGAAGTGAGGTGCCATTGCCTTCTCCAAGTTTATGCTATTCAACCTCAAATATAATAATAGCTGACATTTACCAAGAGCCTAGTATCTACTAGACACCATGAGTGCTCAGTGGCTAAGTCAGATCTGACTCTGTGCAACCCTACGGACTATAGCCTGCCAGGCTCCTCTGTCCATGGGGTTTTCCAAGCTAGAATACTGGAGTGGGTTGCCATTTCCTCCTCCAGGGAATCTTACCAACCCAGGGATTGAACCCATGTCTCTTGCATTTCCTGCATTGGCAGGTAGATTTCTTTACCACTGAGCCACCTGGGTGTTTTATTACCTAAATCATCTCAATTCATTCTCACAACATCCTTTTCATGACTCCAATTTTACAGATGAGGAAACCAAGGAGCAGGGAGGCTAATTTCCCCAAGGCTGTACAGTCACTATGTGGCCAAGCTGGGACTCAAAACTTTCCTCTTCCTCACTCATTCTATACATGATATTACCCTTCAGTTTCACCACAAACACACTAAAAATAATCAGACAGATGTTTCTTCACTCTAATTTAAAATCATCATCATGAATAATGGCAATTATTTTAATAGCTCATGAACCAACAACTGAGTTTTAACATGAGATGCATATTTGGGGATTCAGATTCTAATGAAGGGCAAATCTGCTGGGTTAGTTTCCATTTAAGAAGACAGGCCAGCGCTTAGGCCTCCTTATTGGGCTCTTCAGCCCCTCAGGGGCCATTTCCCTCACTGAGGATGAAGGCCCCAAGGCTGGAAGTCTCTTCCATCCCTGGGCCCCTCCCCAGGCCTCCCCACTCTGAGGACGGCAGACACCACAGGCCTCCCTTCCTCCTCAGAGGGAGTGGGCTGGGAGAGGAACTTGGCAAGTAGAACAGGGCTTTGAAGGGGACTTGCCCACTAAGAGTGATGGAGACAGTCTCGGAAGCCAATGAGCAGAGTTGGTGGGCTTTCCTTGGAGAATGTGCTATGCCTGCAGCACCCAACGGGTACATAGATCTGCTCTTCAATCCTTCTCTGTGTATGGAGAGACATGTCAGCTGTGAGAGCTGAAAACTTGCATATCAGGGATCCCAGAAGCCTCTGGATCTCCTCAGGCTGGCTCAGAGTCAATGGGCGCTGCAACTCAGATTATCGCTTCAACGCATAGTAACACAACAACCAATAGCGTAAAGATCCTCTTCAGTGCTCCTGACCCAGGATTCTGTAGTGTTGTGACTGTTCCGACAGCCAGAGGTAACTTCACTTCCAAAAAATGAAAGCACAAACCAAGCCATCATGGTAATGAGTCTATGACTGGGCTTTCCTCAGACACGCAGTCAACTCTTGGGTTGAGACACTCTTCCAGCAGGTCTATCCATCTGTCATGCTGCCGTGCTAACACTGAAGAAATGAACTTCAAGGGCTGGTTGGGCATAAAAGGAGAACGACAAGTCTCCAGCTGCTGCACCCCCTTCCCCTTCCAATCAGAGCCTGAGTCTCCTGAGATTTCTCTAGCGGCCTTGCCCCTCTCTGTCAGCCCCCTTAAGGGCTTCACTGTCCTCATAGCCCTCAACACGCTCCTCTGCACACACTTGGGTTTTCCTCCAGTCTTCCATATGGGGCGCATTATCAGACAGACCAGACCCTTCATCCTGACCTCCCATCGCTCTTCCCAGATGTGCCCAAGACAGGTTCCCCCGAGCCTTCCCGGGGGATGCCAGACTAGGAGGGCACAGAGCCTCCTCAGGGTACCTGTGTTTGGAGGGCACTAGAGGGCCCAAAACATCTACAACAAACCCAGCATGTCATCTGTAAGGAGCAGAGGTGAAGTTTACAGGCTGGAAACACAGATATCAGAATTTCTGGTGAAAGGAAGGCAGCAAACAGGGTGTGGAGTCAGGAACTTGGGAAACCAAAAGGTAGAGGGACAGGGCAAATGACACATGGGGTGTGGCCAGATCACTGGCCCGCGGTGGCAACTACCTTAAATAATTCCCGTAGCAGGTGGTGGCGTGGAGCCCCGAGTACCAGGGCATACACAGAAACCCTGCTGGGAGATGATGTCATAACCCACAGCCTTGTGGAGAAAGTGTGTTCATGACTGAGATAAAACCTTAAACCAATGAGCAACTGAACAAAGTTCGTCCCACAGCCTAGGCCAGGAGCAAAGAGGAAGGACTCAGACAGCCAAGAGAAGCCCATCTTCCTCACCCAAGACAGGGCCTTAACGATGAAGTCCATCCCATCTACCTGCTGGGAGGGTCACTGGGCCACCCTGGCTGCTGGTGTTCGGATGTAAGTCCAATTGGTCCAATTACAGTAACTCCGCCTCACCTGCCCTCTGCCTTCATCTACAGGAGAAGAAGATACGCCAGCAGGAGGGAAAGAAGAGGGCACCCCATCGCTACAGTGAATCACCGCAGCTCCTGATAGCCCCTCGGACACACCTCACATGACCCGGTTTCCCTTCTTTGCTGTCAACAGACAGGGTCCAGGCCTCGGACACACGACAAGGATTTTTACCTCTTATCTACCAAGATAGTTCCTTTCCCAATATAGACTTGACTTGAAAGCGCCACTAAGACCCACACACATGGTTTCCTTCTCTCCTCCCAGATCCCTTTGCAGAAACAACGGGTACAGAGAGGTGCACCTTAGTTTGTCTGGAACTGTCCAGATGCTTCTGCTGAAAGCACTTCTCCCTCGGCCAATCCACAGTGCAAGGACACAGCCTGAGTTCTCTCTGCTGACTGTCAAGACAGGGCTTAACTATGTTCAGAGGGCAACAGAGGGCCCGAACCATCCGCAAGAAAACCCAGTAAGTCATCTGTCAGGAATTAGGGTCACATTCGCAGGCTGGGAACACGGATATTAGAATTCCTGGTAAAAAGGAAGGCAGCAAACAGGATGTGGAGTCAGGAACTTGGGAAGCCAGACAGTAGAGAGACGGGGAAGCTGACACATGGTGTGGCTGGGGCACTTGCCTGGGTTGGCACGTGCCTTAAATAACTCCTGCAGCTTTTTCATCCCACTTCCTTGAGGGGCCTCATCAGTCAGCATAAAGTCCACTGCCTTGCCCCCAGGGTCCCCCACACAGTGAATGGGATTCTCCCGATTCAGACTCCCCTCCAAGTCCTCTGCTGAACCCAGACACCTGCACAGTGTCAGGGACCTGCCTGACACGAGCCTGACCACCAGGAACAGCTTGAAAGAAACATCTCACTTCTCTGACCCGAAAAGCTTTTGTTTGACTGTGGACTAGTTGAAGATGATCCTAAGAGCTCTACTGGCTCCCACGACACCAACCCACTAATCCTCTGAAATATCCGTAGAAAGAAGCAGAGCGCAAATTAGAGAAGGAACAACTCCTTCACAAGAGCTAAGGAAGTTCTCGCATCTATGGAGCCTGAACTTGGTACTTCAAGTGTCTGCACTGCGGAAACAGGATGCTGCTTTTCTGTCATCCCTTTGGCACTAAGACTGATAATCAAGGGGAAAGTTCAGTTTAAACCAAAAGATACTGTCTTGAAAAAGGAAACGAGACAAGAGGTACTTGCCCCAGGGGAGTCAGATACAAACTGTACCATAAGCATCCTTCTTTATCCTTGATATTTTTTGGCGGGGGGAGGAGGGAGCGCCACCCCATGTGGCACGTGAGGTCTTAGTTGTTTGACCAGGGATCAAACCTGGGGCCCCTGCAATAGTGGAAGCACGGAGTCCTAACTACAAGGCTTCCAGGGAATTTCCCAAGCTTGATTTTTAGGAACCATTCCTGGTTTTCTAACTCAAGGAGGCCATGGGTGCCCCCTGGGACTTCCCAAGGTGGCTCAATGGTAAACAATCTGCCTGCAATGCAGGAGACCCAGGTTCAATCCCGGGAGAAGGAAATGGCAACCTACTCCTGTATTCTTGTCTGGAGAATTCCAGGGACAGAGGAGCCTGGCAGGTTACAGACCTTGGGGTCACAAAGAGTCAGACACAACTGAAGCGACTTAGCATGGGTGCCCCTTAGAGATGGAGACAGCCTCCAGGGTGGCTTATCCAGACCGGTCAGCAGGTGACTGTTAACGTCATACCCCAGCCCCATCTCTGTCACCTAGCGGTGTCCAACAAGGACCCTCTTGTTCATCCCAGTCATGAGAACTCTTCCCCACCATCCTCAAACCAAGTAACTCAATCACAGGATAAACCCACAAGAAAGGGTGGGACCCCCACAGGCCATGACAGGCTAGAGCACCAAATATTTCCAGAGGGGTTTTATATTCTTTCTTAGAGTAACTAGTGACTTACATGCAGACGGTTTAGAAATCCTGTTATCAAAGGGAGAACTTCAGAAAGTTCAGGACCCACTGGAGCAAACCAAATGGTGATTAAAATACCACAAGTTGTTTTTTTTTTTTTCTGAACCTGTGGCACAAACTGCTCTTCCCAAACACACTGGTGGTAAGACATCTGAGTTTTACTTTAACCTTTTCTGCTGAAATAAACAATCAGCCTGAAACATCGTGGTGTCAAAAGCTGTGTGTTATGGTTACCCAGTAACGCAGGGTTTGGATGCTATAAAATGATTAAGCATTAGAACAAACAAACTGCACAAAGTAAGAGTTCTGGTAACTGCCTACATTCCTGTTGGGGGAACCACCACCCAGGAAATGTCAGAGTGACTTTCTTGCAGTGAGAAATGCCCACAAGTGCCAAGCTAGGGAGCTCACCTTTGTTTGTGCTTTTTATGGTTGAAGTAATATTTTACATGGAAATTACTGCACACTCATGAAGAGAGAGAAGTTAAATATTTATAAAGACCCACAATATAAACAAACTCACTTTTTCCAAATTATGCTTAATGTATCAGGTTTCTGTATCCTTAGTACAAGATCACTCTGACCTCCTGAAAAAAGGAGGTGGGCTCTGTGACGCCTGCTGGCAAGGACCCCAGTGAATCAGATCCAAGAGATCCACAAGGGACAAGCCTTCCCACCTCACCAGCTGTTCTGCAGCCCTCGGTAAGTTACTGAATCTCTCTGCCCCTGGTTTCCAGCTTTTTAAAAATGGGACCAGTGATAGTATCCAGGGGCTTCCCAGGAGGTACTAGTGGTAAGAAAAACCTGCCTGCCAATGCAGGAGGTATAAGAGACACAAGTGCCGTCCCTGGGCTGGGACGATCGCATGTAGGAGTGCGTGGCAACCCACTCCAGGATTCTTGTTTGGAGAATCCCAAGGACAAAGGAGCCTGGTGGGCTACAATCCATGGGGTCACAGAGTCGGACACGACTCAAGTGACTTAGCATTCTCACACACTTTATAGGTTTGTTAAGAAGATAAAGAGTTAATATGAAAAGGGCTCAATGTTGTTTGGGTTTTATTATTTGCTCAATAGGGATTAAAAGCCATAGAAGCAACATTCAAACCATCATGGTATGTTTCAAGTACATGAGACCAAAAAGACAAATCCTTCATTATTTATCATCATGTGACATTCCAGGAAATCACACTTGTTTATTAAAACACATCTATTCAACAAAGAAATGGAGTAGCCATCATGGTCAACAAAAGAGTCCGAAATGCAGTACTTGGATGCAATCTCAAAAACAACAGAATGATCTCTGTTTGTTTCCAAGGCAAACCATTCAATAACACAGTAATCCAAGTCTATGCCCCAACCAGTAACACTGAAGAAGCTGAAGTTGAACGGTTCTATGAAGAGCTACAAGACGTTTTAGAACTAACACCCAAAAAAGATATCCTTTTCATTATAAGAGACTGGAATGCTAAAGTAGGAAGTCAAGAAACACCTGGAGTAACAGGCAAATTTGGCCTTGGAGTACAGAATGAAGCAGGGCAAAGTCTACTAGAGTTTTGCCAAGAGAACGTATTGGTCATAGCAAACACCCTCTTCCAACAACGCAAGAGGAGACTGCACTTGGACATCACCAGATGGTCAACACCGAAATCAGACTGAGTATATTCTTTGCAGCCAAAGATGGAGAAGCTCTATACAGTCAGCAAAAACAAGACTGGGAGCTGACCATGGCTCAGATCATGAGCTCTTTATTACCAAATTCAGACTTAAACTGAAGAAATTAGTGAAAACCACTAGACCATTCAGGTATGACCTAAATCAAATCCCTATGATTACACAGTGGAAGTGAGAAATAGATTTAAGGGACTAGATCTGATAGATAGAGTGTCTGATGAACTATGGAATGAGGTTCGTGACATTGTATAGGAGACAGGGATCAAGCCATCCCCATAGGGGGAAAAATGCAAAACAGCAAAAAGGCTGTCTGGGGAGGCCTTACAAATAGCTAAGCAGCCTGCATTGGTCAACAAGATGTGTATAAGAGACAGGTCCTTTACTGTGCCCATCTTTGCAAGAAATGTTCCCTTGCTATCTCTAACTTTCTTGAAGAGATCTCTGGTCTTTCCCATTCTGTGGTTTTCCTCTATTTCTTTGCATTGATCACTGAGGAAGGCTTTCTTATCTCTCCTTGCTATTCTTCGGCACTCTGCGTTCAAACGGACATATTTTTCCTCTTCTCCTTTGCCTTTCGCTTTTCTTTTCACAGCTATTTGTAAGGCCTCCTCAGACAAACATCTTGCCTTTTTGCATTTCTTTTTCTTGGGGATGGTCTTGATCACTGCCTCCTGTACAACGTCACAAACTTCTATCCATAATTCTTCAGGCACTCTATCAGATCTAATCCCTTGAATCTATTTCTCACTTCTGCTGCATAGTCATAAGGGATTTTATTTAGGTCATACCTGAACGGTCTAGTGGTTTTCCCTACTGTCTTCAATTTAAGTCTGAATTTGGCAATAAGGAGTTCATGATCTGAGCCACAGTCAGCTCCCAGGCTTGTTTTTGCTGACTTCATAGAGCTTCTCCATCTTTGGCTACAAAGAATATAATCTAATTTCAATACCATCTGGTGATGTCCATGTGTAGAGTGTTCTGTTGTATTGTTGGAAGAGGGTGTTTGATATGACCAGTACATTCTCTTTGCAAAACTCTGAACAGTAGTGAATCTAAAAATTCAAATTTCCATTCAAAACGAACATGCCAAATTTGTCAGTTATTCCTAAGGTATTTTGTATTTTTTGAAGTTAAAAATATACACTTTACAATAACTGCATATTCTCTTTTCATTTTTATATGTCAGTTTTATATCCAGCTATTTTGATGACTTCATTATTCCTAATAATTTGTTGCTTTTTTGGTTATTCTATTAGGCAATTCTATTATCTATAAAAACAGCAGCTTTTTTCCCCTTCCTTCTTATTTTTTATAAACTTCATTTCTTGTCTTACTGGACAACGTGAAATTGGTTATTTCTTCAAGAAGACCCATTTTTTTTTTTGGTAGGGAGTGGTAGTTAGAAACCAAGATCTAGGAGTTAGGTGTGCTTATTGCTATTAGGTTGACGTAAAAGTAATTGTGGTCTTGCATGGCTGAGCTCTGCCATTTGATATTGGACTACATTCTCAAATAAATGTGGTTATGTTACACATTATTTTAATGCACATTTGTCACTTTTTTTTGCTAATGACATTACTTGCTGTTTATTTTATTTTAGACATTAGAAATGACATTAGACAAATAGCAAATTCAAGCAATTTTCTTATTTGAGTTCAAAATGGGTCATAAAGAAGTGGAGACAATTTGAACAT
Organism: Madoqua kirkii; assembly: GCA_006408675.1. NCBI lineage: Eukaryota > Metazoa > Chordata > Mammalia > Artiodactyla > Bovidae > Madoqua > Madoqua kirkii. The sequence continues at coordinate 2,129 of SJYC01089984.1, read as the reverse complement.
CATCAATGCATTAGCTCAGAAACTGCTAACGAATGTACAGTGCAGTGGTGCTTCAAGAAGTTTTGTAAAGGAGAGGAGAGTCTTGAAGATGAGGAGCACAGTGGCCAGCAACTGCAAATTGACAACTGAGAAGGACTGAGGGCAGGAGAAGGGGATGACAGAGGATGAGATGGCTGGATGGCATCACTGACTCGATGGACGTGAGTCTGAGTGAACTCCGGGAGATGGTGATGGACAGGGAGGCCTGGCATGCTGTGATTCATGGGGTTGCAAAGAGTCGGATACGACTGAGCGACTGAACTGAACTGAAATGAGAGGATCATCAAAGTCGATTCTTTCAACTACACAAGAAGTTGCTGAAGAACTCAATACCAACCGTCCTATCATCATTTTGCATTAGAAGCAAATTGGAAAGGTGAAGAAGCTCGGTAAGTGGGTACCTCATGAACTGATAGCAAATCAAAAAACCCACTGATTTGAAGTGTCATCCTCTTTTATTGTGTAACAACAAACCATTTCTCGAATGGACTGTGATGTGTGACATAAAGTTGATTTTATATGACTCCCAGTGATGATCAGCTCAGTGGTTCAATAGAGAAGAAACTCCAAAGCACTTCTAAAAGCCAAAGAAAGTGAAAGTGAAAGTGTTAGTCGCTCAGTTGTGCCCAACTCTTTGTGACCCTACGGACTGTAGACTGCTAGGCTCCTCTGTCCATGGGATTCTCCAGGCAAGAATATTGGAGTGGGTTGCCATTTCCTCCTCCAGGGGTTCTTCCGAACCCCGGGATCAAACCTGCATCTCTTACGTTTTCTCTTGTATTGGCAGGCAGGGTCTTTATCACTAGCGTCACCTAGGAAGCCCCGAGAAGGTCCAAAGCACTTCCCAAATCCAAACTTGCACCAAAAATGGTCACGGTCACTGTTTGGTGATCTGCTGCTCATCTAATTCACTACAGCTTTCTGAATAATGGTGAAATCATTACATATGAGAAGTATGCTCAGCAAATTGATGAGATGCACTGAAAACTGCAATGCCTGCAGCCTGCATTGGTCAACATAAAGGGCCCAATTCTTCTCCATGACAATGCCCGAATGCACCTCACAAAACCAACATTTGCTTCAAAAGTTAAACGAATTGGGCTATGGAGTTTTGCCTCTTCCACCGTATTCACTTGACCTCTTGCCAAACAACTACCACTTTTTCAGGCATCTTGACAACTTTTTGCACGGAAAATGCTTCCAAAAGCAGCAAGAGGCAGAAAACGCTTTCCAATAGTTCTTTGACTCCTGAATCATGGATTTTTACATTATAAAAATAAACAAGCTTACTTCTTGTTGGCAAAAATGTATTGATTGTAATGGTTCCTATTTTGACTAAAGATGCATTTGAGCCTAGTTACAATGATTTAAAATTCATGGTCTGAAACCACAATTACATTTGTACCAACCTAATACTAGGAAAATACTAGTATTTCCTAATACTGTGGAAAATTCTGAAAGAGATGGGAATAGCAGACCACCTGACCTGCCTCTTGAGAAACCTATATGCAGGTCAGGAAGCAACAGTTAGAACTGGACATGGAACAACAGACTGGTTCCAAATAGGGAAAGGACTATGTCAAGGCTGTATATTGTCACCCTGCTTGTTTAACTTCTATGCACAGTACATCATGAGAAACGCTGGGCTGGAAGAAGCACAAGCTGGAATCAAGATTGCTGGGAAAAATATCCATGACCTTGGATATGCAGATGATCCCATCCTTATGGCAGAAAGTGAAGAGAAACTAAAAGCACTTCTCAAAGCCAAAGAAAGTGAAAGTGTTAGTTGCTCAGTTGTGCCCAACTTTTTGTGACCCCATGGACTGTAGACTGCTAGGCTCCTCTGTCCATGGGATTCTCCAGGCAAGAATATTGGAGTGGGTTGCCATGATGATGAAAACCTCTTGATGAAAGTGAAAGTGGAGAGTGAAAAAGTTGGCTTAAAGTTGAACATTCAGAAAACGAAGATCACGGCATCTGGTCCCATCACTTCATGTGAACTAGATGGGGAAACAGTGTCAGACTTTATTTTTTTGGGCTCCAAAATCACTGCAGATGGTGACTGCAGCCATGAAATTAAAAGACGCTTA
>SJYC01089983.1:0-14735 GCA_006408675.1 Madoqua kirkii | reverse complement strand
CCATGAAATTAAAAGACGCTTACTCTTTGGAAGGAAAGTTATGACCAACCTAGATAGCATACTGAAAAGCAGAGACATTATTTTACCAACAAAGGTCTGTCTAGTCAAGGCTATGGTTTTTCCAGTGGTCATGTATAGATGTGAGAACTGGACTGTGAAGAAAGCTGAGAGCCGAAGAATTGATGCTTTTGAACTGTGGTGTTGGAGAAGACTCTTGAGAGTCCCTTGCACAGTGAGAAGATCCAGCCAATCCATTCTGAAGGAGATCAGCCCTGGGTGTTCTTTGGAAGGAATGATGCTAACGCTGAAACTCCAGTACTTTGGCCACCTCATGCGAAGAGTTGACTCATTGGAAAAGACTCTGATGCTGGGAGGGATTTGGGGCAGGAGGAGAAGGGGACGACAGAGGATGAGATGGCTGGACGGCATCACTGACTTGATGGATGTGAGTCTGAGTGAACTCCATTAGTTGGTGATGGACAGGGAGGCCTGGCGTGCTGTGATTCATGGGGTCGCAAAGAGTCGGACACGACTGAGTGATTGGACTGAACTGAACTGAACTGAATACTAGGATGTGATTATTTCTAGGTCCTTTCAGTGGACAGAACTAGGAAATTTTGGTTTTTACAACATAAGTTTATACTGACACCATCAGTTTAAATATAATATTAAAAGGTTTGCCTTTTCTTTTTTTGCCACACTGTGCAGCATGCAGGACTGAACCTATACCTTCTGAAGTGGAAGCATGGAGTCCTAACCAGTGGACCTAGAGAATTCCCAGACTTTTTATAAAATGGTTTTTAAACATGTACTTCTTTTCTCTAAACTGAAAGATTTTTAGCTCTTAAAAACATTGACGTGTTTCTTGATTTGCTCTATTCTATACTATTCATAAACTAACAATAGAATATATTACTACTACTAATGAAAAAAGCTGAATTCATCTTCACTACATTCCTCTCAACATTACAGTAAGAATATTAATATTGTGTTCAAAGTCAGTGGGAAGATCTGTTCTAGTTTAAACATTTTCAGGATCTCAACCTTATATAAGATCTCAGTTCCAATTTCTAACCCAGGACAAGCTTTGTGCTAAATCTGGGGCCTGTGTGGTAAAAACCCATTTGTTACTGAGACTGGCAAAACATATCAGCATTACCTAGCTCAGGCTTACCACTCAGCTTTTTAGTTTCATCTATATTTTTGGCCCCTAGGGATTTCCCTTCTTGTATTCAGCTAGGCCTTTTTTCTTTTTTGGCCATGCCATGTAGCCTGCAGGATCCTTAGTTCCAGACCAGGGGTTAAATCTGGGCTCTTGGCACTGAAAATAGAGTCCTAACCACTGGACCACCAGGGTATTCCTTGACTATGCATTTAAAATGATGTATATCATTTTCATTCTGTATTTGTAAGAATTTTACATTAGAAATGTAATGTAAATTTAATTACATTTAAATGTAAAATTTTTGAATCTGCCATATTGCTTGAAAAGGAAGCCCTTTTCAGATGAAGAGAAGTAAAGTATCTTGTTCAAGTTATTAGCAGAATCTGTATTAGGACCTAAGTGTTTTTTAGTATACTTGCTTTCATGTCATTCTATCATTTTTTTTTGTTTCAGGCTTAATTGAACAATGATGAAGTATAAAACTATACAAGCGGGATGGTATATAATCTATAATTCAAAGAGTGTAAATTTATAATATACATTTTTGAGATGAGCAAAAAATTATCATGATCACTAGAAAATGGGCTTTAGGCAAAGCTTACAGATTCAATGATAAAGGTAAAATTCTCATAACTGAAAATGCAACATTGTTTATATTACTGAACCAATATGTATCTATGACTCCAGAGTCAATGATTTACTTTTTAAATGAGATGGAGAGCACATGTAAAGCTTTTATGTTTTTTCTCAATATAGCTCATTAAGGGTTATATTATTAAAGACAACCTGGTTCCCTTCCAAAGATACGTTACTTAGAAAATTTTTCTGGCTCTAAAGTCTCCTGGTCTTAAAAATCCTCTTCAAGTGAATGGGACGATCCTACTCAAGACTATTCCTTAAAGAATGTTAGCAAATTAGATACACACTTAGTCATATACATACTATTGTATTAATTAATATTACGGTGTCCAAGAGAAAATAGCTCATTAAGGGTTATATTATTAAAGACAACCTGGTTCCCTTCCAAAGATACGTTACTTAGAAAATTTTTCTGGCTCTAAAGTCTCCTGGTCTTAAAAATCCTCTTCAAGTGAATGGGACGATCCTACTCAAGACTATTCCTTAAAGAATGTTAGCAAATTAGATACACACTTAGTCATATACATACTATTGTATTAATTAATATTACGGTGTCCAAGAGAATTTAGAGTAAATATATGTATATGGATACATGTAAAGAAAATTGTTCATACTTATAGGCTCTGATTCCTCAAAACCTTCATGGCAGTTACTCTCTGATATACAGTGGCATCCATAGTTTTGTTCTTAATTTTCACTGTCTTAATGAGTTTGTAGCCAATGATTTTATTAACACCTAAATTTTACTAAGACATTCAAGTTTCCTATCCACAGACATACCTTTTCTTTCATGTTTTCAAAAGCTCCTCCTTGGGCCAGTACAGTATTGGACTGCAAATCAAAAATGAATCCTGATGAATCTGAAAGAATGAGAAGAAAAAAATATATTGAACAGGGTCCAAAACTAACATAACAGCCTGCAAAATGTAAGGGCCAATACTAGCTGCTTTTCTCCCATAAACAGCTAATAAGTAAATAGAACTTAATTGTTATTTTGCAAATTCTATTATATAACTGATAACTACCTTTGCATTCAAATTGTGAAATTAAATTTGATTTTAGTAGAAATTGTCACAGCTTGAGAAAAATATTGATATCAATTATATTAGACTGTACAGTAATCCTTGATATCTTTAACTATCCTAATATAAAAGGCCCTCTAAAAATACTGTAAGTAAATAGCTTCTCGAGGTAAAATTTAACACTAACAAATCTGAATATGTGAGAATGAAAGCTTCCATAACATTAATAACAACACATAAAAGTACTTTCCATCTTTTAGACTACAACACATACACATCACATTCTTAAGACTATGAATTTCATAAATATATTTGTGTTTCCAATATAATATATGAAAAGCAATGTACCAGTGTTTATATTAATAGCATAAATAAGAAAACTTAGTTCAATGTAAGAAATTATAGAAAAGAGTTTGCACTTAGAAAGAAAAGGCTATCTGTGAATTTAATCAGTTTCTTTACCCATGACTATGTGATCAACAAATTACCTCAGCTTTTGCACTTGATAATTTTGTTTTACTCTAATGAGATGTGATCCTAGGAAACAGCCAGAGTGCTTCTCAAATTCTGATATATATACTTATCATTGGGGGAATCTCAAGTTAAATAGCAGGTTCTGATTCAGGAGTCTGATGTGTGGCCTGAGACTTTTACTCTGAAGTGGTATCAACGTTGCAGATCCAAGCTATCATACTTGGGAATAATTTGGGGGTTCAAATTTCAACAAAGCAAGAAAAGGGGGAAAATTTGAGAAGAGGGGTTGCTATAGTCTGAATGTTTGCATTTTCACCTTCAAATTCATACGCTGAAATCCTAAAGTGATGGTAGGTGAGGCCTTCGAAGAGCAGAGTTCTCATGAATGGGATCAGTGCTCTTATTAAAAAGACTCCGTAGAGACCTCTGGCACCATGTGAGGACCCAAAGAGAAGTCTGCAACCCAGAAGGCCCTCGCTAAGACCATGTTGGCACTCTGATGTCGGATTTCCAGCCTCTAGAACTGTGAGAAGTAAATTTCTATTGTTTATAAGCTACTCAGTCTGTGGTATTTTGTTAGAGCAGTCTGAACAGAATAAAATGGGAGTATAAAACATACAGTAATATTTTAGTACACTTTCCAAATTCTTTCAGTATTATTACAGATGTGTTTTAATTAAAGCCTCTTTTATAGCTCAATCTTTATCCTGTGTTTTATATAATCCCTCCTAGTTGCTGCAGAAGACTGATAATTTATACGTTAGAATGATAATAGTATTTTGTTTCTAAAAGTAGAAAAGAGGATATGAATAGATCCTGTGTCATTCCAAGAGAAAGTATACTTGCCAATTACCATTGAATTGTGAATAACTTTTAACCTCAGTAATGATGGCAGTTTCATCATCGTTACCCAAAGGAAAAATCAGGTTACATTTACACAAACTCAATACTTAAAGCCTGAATTTTCTAGATGATGACCTAATATGGTTAACACTGAATTATCTTTATTAACTGCAAAGAAACATAGTATATACAGATGAAAATTTTATACAGCCAAAATACTATTGAGCAACCTTTTCAGAATTGCTTTTGTTTATCCAGATGATATAACTTGACTGCTGTTAAGTACAGCTGACCTTTGAACACTGCCCAGGTCTACTTATACACAGATAGTTTTCAATGGTAAGTACTACAGCATACACAACCTGCAGTTGGTTGAATCCACAGGTTCAGAACTGTGGACACTGAGGCCTAGCTGGAAGGATTTTCCACTGCACTCAGGAGTCAGCACCTTTAACCCCCGTATTATCCAAGGGTCAACTGTACTCTCTCTCAAAGACACATTAATGAGCACTGAGATGATACAAAGAACATCAGTAATCCTAGCAAAGAATCCAACCACCAATCTCTTTTAGGGAAAGGTGCTTAAATGCTCAGTTGTGTTTGACTCTTTGCAACCCTATACACTGTAGGCTACCAGGATCCTCTGTCCATGGGATTTCCCAGGCAAGAATACTGGAGTCGGGTGCCACTTTCTTCTCCAGGGGATCTTCCTAACCCAGGGATCAAACCCATATCTCTTACATCTCCTGCACTGGCAGCAGATTCTTAAGAAGGGATTCTTAGTTTTTTTTTTTTTTTTTTTAATTTTAATTGGAGGCTAATTACAATATTGTAGTGGTTTTTGCCACACACTGACATGAATCAGCCATGGGTGTACATGTGTTCCCCATCTTGAACCCCCCCTCCCACCCTATCTCATCCCAAGAGGGGATACTTAAAACAGCAATTAGGGACCTATATTTAAATAAGCTATTGGTATCACTAACTTCTTATACATCATCTAACACCTTTTATTTTTTTCCGTTTAACAACACGCTAGATGAAATGAAGCGCAATGAAAACAAAGGGTAGTTGTGCAAACACTTTCAGTGATCACCTCCCCCAAATTAGCGTATTATTAGAGTTTATCTGGCATACCAGTTGGGATAATGATTAAAAATACATACAGAAGCTATTTCAGTCAGGATCTCAGCAGGAAACAAACAGCACATTGAGACTGGGAAATGTGAAGAGAGTTTAATAAAGGGACTATTTTCGAAGGTGCTGCTAGGGAGTAGGGAAACCACAAGAGAGCACAGTACTCCTTGGCTAAGAATAGCCATGTATATTGCTACTGGAGGTTTTAAACACGGTAAGGAGGGAGCAATTACTGGAATCCAGAGACAGAGGCCTCTTTCAGCTTTGTTTCATCTGGTGTGGAGATGGCCATAGGATAACAGTCCTTTAATCAGAGTACACAGTAAGCCCACAGTGACCCTTCAGGGAAAGACTAGGAACAGATACTCCTGTCTCACTCTCCTCCCTGCCTCTGGTCTCCTGCCTTATGCTGCCCAACAGCCAAACTACCAGCAGCCCAAGGCAAGGAACCTGTAGTCTGACTTGCAGTCTGGACAGGTCAGCCTCCCGGGTACAAATGCACACTTTATATTTATATTCTAAATCATAAGTTTGCCAAAATGGGAAAGCAATAATTTAACATCTTAACTTGTCTATTCACTAGCTAATATTGTCTTTTTACTTACACGAACAAACTCAAGTAGATTAAAAAAAACCTGCTTCAATGAACTGGAGCTTAAGTGCCTCTCAAGATTATGGGAAAATAAATTTTAATTCCCACCAACAATATTTAGTGATTTAACAGTTCTCCTATTTTTTTATGCAAAGAAAGCCTAAGATTTACTTAATTCCACTGTTAGTAAATGAGGTAAGACTCATCCTTTTGTACCTATCCTATGATAGAAGATCATAAATTTTTAAAGGAAAAAACTGAAGTTAAATATTATACTCAGGCAAGATTCATAAAGGATAGGAGGAACCCTTGAGATTATCATCTATTTCATTCTATCAGAAACCATCTCACAAGTTCCTTGGAATTATTTCAAATACCACACATTTAGGAACATTTTACGGGCTTCCCTGATGGCTCAGATGGTCAAGAATCTGCCTGCAATGCAGAAGACCTGGGTTTAAACCTTAGGATGGGAAGATGCCCTGGAGGAGGAATAGCTCCCATTCTAGTATTGTTGGCTGCAGAATTCCATGGACAGAGGAGCCTGACGGGCTATAGTCCAGGGGTCGCCAAGAGTCAGACACAACGCGACTGAGTGACCAACACTAGTTTTAGTGGATAAAGTATGCTATTTACAGCACCACTGACATATTTGTAAACATTAGAAAACATACTGTTTTCACTGGCTTCAAAAATCAGGCAAAAGTTGTTTCAACGAGGACAAAACAGAAATACTTGAGTCTGACTATCACATGTATCAAATCAGACTTGAACAAGTTTTCTTTTTTTTAACTGAGGTATAATTGACACATGCATATATAACATTACGTAGTTTCAGGTATGTAGCATGATTTGATATTTGTATATACTGTGAATTGATCACAAAAAGTCTAGTTAATATATATCAACATACACAGTTAAGGGAAACTTTTTTCTTGTGATAAGAACTTTAAGATATATTCTCTTAGCAACTTGTAAATATGCAATACGGTATTATTAACGAGTCACCATGCTATACATTATATTCCTAGGACTTATTTATTTTATAATTGGAAGTTTGTACCTTTTGAGCCCCTTTACCCATTTGGCCCTCCTCCCACCCAACATTTTTGATAACTATTAATCTGTTCTCTGTATCTATGAGCTCTTTTCCTCTGTAAGTTTTAGATCCCACATATAAGTGAGATGATACAGTTTCTCATTCTTTGACTCATTTCACTCAGATAATGTCCTCAAGGTCCATCTATGGTGTCACAAATGGCGAGATTCTCTTTTTATGGCTGAATAATATTCCATGGTATGAATGCACACCACATTCTTTATCCATTCTTCCACCACATGAAGACACTCAGGTTGTTTCTGTATCTTGGCTATTGTAAATCATGCTGCAGTGACCACGGGGGTGCATGTGTCTTTTCAAGTTAATGTTTTTGCTTTCTTTGGATATATAACCAGAAGCTGAACTGATGAATAGTTCTCTATTTCCTGGCCAACACTTGTTATTTCTTGTCTTTTTAATAATAACTATTCTTACAGGTGTGAGGTAGTGTTACATTATGGTTTGGGCTGCATTTTCCTGATTAGTGATGTGAAGCACCTTTTTATGTGTCTGTTGGACATCTAGCTCTATGTCTTCCTTATAACTGAACACATATCTCAACAAACTTTGAAACACAGTCTAATTGTTTTTATTTAATAATTTAACCTGAAGACCATACTGTATTTTCATAATTAACTTGGTTAAAAGTTCTGATTATATTCACAACTCTGAGGATGGCAGGGAGACAAGCAGGCAAGCAGGAAGGGACAAAGGGAAGTGGGAGGGAGAAAAGGAAGAGAGAAAACAAGTACTGTTGAGGATGTGGAGAAACTGGAACTGTCATACATTGCTGGTGGGAATATAAAATGATACAACTGCTATGGAAAGCTATATGGTGGCTCCTTAAATAACTGAAGATATAATTATCATGATATAGCAATTCCATGCCACTCTAATGGCAGAAAGTGAAGAGGAACTAAAGAGCCTCCTGATGAGAGTGAAAGAGGAGAGTAAAAAAGCTGGCTTAAAACTCAACATTCAAAAAACTAAGATCATGGCATATAGTCCCATCACTTCATTGCAAACAGATGGAGAAAAAGTAAAAACTGATTTTATTTTTTTGGACTCCAAAATCACTGCAGACAATGACTGCAGACACAAAATTAGAAGACACTTGCTCCTTGGAAGTAAAGCTAGGACAAATATAGACAGTGTATTAAAAAGCAGAGGCATCAGTTTGCCAAAAAAGGTCTGTAGATAGTCAAAACTACAGTTTTTGTAGCAGTCATTTACAGACTTGAGAATTGGACCATAAAGAAGGCTGAGCACCGAAGAATTAATGCTTTCAAGTTGTGGTGTTGGAGAAGACTCTTGAGAGTCCCATGGACTGCAGGGGATCAAATCAGTCAATCCTAAAGGAAATCAACCCTGAATATTCATTGGAAGGACTGATGCTGAAGCTAAAGCTCCAACACTCTGGCCACCTGATGTGAAGCCAACTCACTGGAAAAGACCCTGATGCTGGGAAAGATTGAGGGCAGGAGGAGAATGGGTGGCGGATGATGAGATGTTAGACAGTATAACCATGAATCTGAACAAACTCTGGGAGATAGTGAAGAACAGGGGAGCCTGATGTGCTGCAGTTCAGGGGTCGCAGAGTGGGACACGACTTAGAGACTGAACAACAACAAATGCACATACTAGACCCCCACCATAACAAATGAGGAGGAGCTCATTAAAAGCTTTACCACTTGGCATTCTACCTAAAAATACTTAGCAGAATTAATATTATGAAGGCATGGTAAGGCTCCCTGAAAGTACTGAAGTGAATTCAATCTGATTATCAATGAGAAATTGTTTCTTTCATGGAAAAGCCTGTCCCCCCAAATTCCTGGCTGCTTACAGTAGAGAGCAGCATAGAGGGAGCTTCCCAGGCATGGAGTAGGTCTAAGGATTCTCACAGGGGTTACTGAATGTGTGTCTTTGAATTTAACAACTAAAAACCCATTGTTTTAGATTGTTTATGTATTTTTTCACTGACACGATGGTAAATTATTGTATTATCCTATCTGACAAGCAAAGAGAAAGGTGGAAATATGATCCCTTCCAAAATACCTTCTCTTAACTTTACAATGAGAAAAATATGTTATGGTACTATTCTGTACCCAAAGCCTGCAGTAAGAAACCTACTGCAGAATCAAAGACTGAGTCCAAGTTTTATGCTATCCATTAGTGCTGTAACTCATCAAATATACTAGTTCCCCAGTTGCATTATTTCAACAAAAAGGCGGTATATCATGTTTCTTCCAAGGATCTCAGATTTTTGTTATTACTCCCTGATATTCCTCATACATACATGAAACAAGCTGGATAACAAAATTATTCACATTTCACCATGGCCAAAGACAGACCATACATTTAAGAGCCAATTAAATACAGATAAGACCAATGGTGAAGAACCCTAGACAACCTAACAAGTGTGATAATTACTTGTTATATTTCTCAAACTATCAACTCCCTCTTAAAAATTAAAAAGCAGACTCAAAAGCAGAGGCAATGTATCAGAAGTGTTATCTCATGAACAATTAAAGAATTTGAAGTTCTCCTTAGTACTAAAAGAAAATAATTAGCCTCTTGCAATTGCTTTTTCTCATGCCAATTTTGAGAATAATCCACATGGTGGAGTTCATTTCCTTCACATGAACTAATGGCACGCATAGGGATGGGGGTTATATTGTACAAATGTGAGTGCAAGGAAAAGAATACTGTCACAGGCACTACTGCTAAAGTCTAGGAGTGTATTCACAACTTCAAAATTGAAGATGCCACCAACTTCAGCTTCCCAGGTGGTAATTCTTTCTTCTGTCAACTTACCACCTAAGCTTGGAAGAATTATGACTGTTTTGTGTAGGACATAAGATACCAATTTTAAAAGGTGGGGGATTATGTATAAATAAAGGGGAATCAGGCTTATAAGGGAAGCAAATCAGAGATGGGAAATTAAGAAAGGCAACTATGTCAAAGTGTCATTTTGTAAGATTTCTAGTTTGCTTTAAGTATTTCTACTTTAGTGTACGGTTGTAGCTTTCTGAAATGCTAACATTTTGAAAATATATTAAATTGTTAAAAGTTATTTAAGAAACCACCATCCTAGTTGACAATGGCCTAACACAAAAAATACTGTTAGTAAGTTGTAAAGGGTCTCATCAACTGGTCTTCTTAGCCATTTCAGATAACTAATGTAGCTTAAATGTGGAGAAAAACCCACACTTCAACAACAGATCTGCTAGGTGGGTCTTTCATGAAAAAACAAAACAAAACAGCTTTATACCTTTCTGTTATTTCTGCTGACATTTATCATCTAGTCTTTTGTTTTGTTTGTTTTTTGCCCTTGTTGTAAGGCTTGTGGGACCTTAGTTCCCCCCAAGCAGGGAATGAATGAATGAATGAACCCACACCCTCGGCGGTGAGCCCAAGTTCTAACCACTGGACCAGCAGGGAATTCCTAAGCAAGTCATCTAGGTTAAAAGCTGATTAATTTTTTTCCTTTGCTCCTCTGAGTGTTTCTTCAACTACATTCTGATGTATTTTGTGCCTCTTTTCATAGACATTTACATTGGGAAATTTCCTAACATCTAGAATAAGTTCTGATTTTTTCAAGGTAGAGCTTGATGGAAAGTCATGGTTTTTATTAAGCAAGAAATGAAATTCTACTTTACTCTTACCAGTAGATTTTTCCAGGTTTCAAGCAGATGCAACAGAATAAGCTTCTATTTTTTAAGTTCCAAAAGTTCTTAATGCTCTCATTATTTAAAAGGTTTGCTGGTTGAATGGAAGATAGGAAATTCAGTCCACCACCTTTCAAAATTTTCTTAGTGATATATTCTACAGAATAGCCAGGAGGTAGTAATATTGATTTTAATGTCCAACCTCTTCTGTCTCAATGTCATCTCTTATTAGTCTGGAAATAGTATTCCCATATATGAAATAAAATAAGTAATTAAAAAAATTATTTCCTTTTCCATACTGTCCTTCAGACTCTTAGAATCCTGCCAACTGTTTCAAAAAAGAAACTCAACTTCGTAAGTTGAAAGATTAAAGCACTTAAAAACGATGATTAAAAAAAGAAGAACTCAGCTAAATCTTCAATGACTAAGATCAGTACATGTTATTTGCTGATTCTACATTATCTCTGAACTAATATTTTATTTGCAAAACTTTGTACATAAATCCACAGATTACATGAATTCAAATAGCTATTTAGAAAATTATGAAGCCACATGGCAATTATTTTGATATCTGCTTATAGCCAACTTTCAGTTTTTTTTTTTTAAGTAAAGTGGCACTAAAATAGAATAAAAGGTAAAATATCTAGCTAAATTTTTCTTTATTTCCAAGTAGTGAGGACTGAATGTGTTTCATCTTCTACTTGTTAATCTCTTCCTGCCCTTTGTGAAAGTAAAAAATAAACTACGGTGTGTCTAAAAGATGGATAGCCAGTGAAAATGTGTGTGTGTGTGTTTATGTGTATGTATAATCAAGGAACTAGATAATCCAAAAATCAGAAAATCAGTCTGTGAATAAATCAAGTCTTCTAATATGCATCTGTGTGAGCTGAGTCTGAAGAAAAACATTACGTCTGAAGAAAAAACATACTTTCCCCTACTAAGGGCCTATTTTTAGTCTTTCTTACAAGTCAAACCCTCTTTATAGGTTTTGTTAATATTTCTCTAGTTAATGGGTCTTCTGTTTTATGGAATCATCAGTCTTGGATGTCTGTACAATATATGTCATAGTTCTGGGTTTAAGACAGGAACTGGGTGAGTTGAACGCATAGGTTTTTATTTTTGTTTTTTAAACTATTTTTGCTCCTCATGGTCCTTCAGATTTTCAAGAATTCTGCCAGCTAATCCAGGAAAGAAACTCAATTCCATAAGTCAAAAAAATTAATACACTTATGAACTATGATGTTTAAAAGTAAAACAAACCTTCAGTTACTAAGATCAGTGCATACTAACTGGCAGAATTCCTGAGAAGCTGAAGGAGAGTAAGGAGGAGCAAATGTTTTTAGAATTCCTATGTGGTAGAACTAATTTTTGTTTAGATTTGAGAGACATCCTACTTGTCATTATAAAAGATTTTGCTGTGGATGTTCCTTCTAATACTGTAAAATAGTGAATGTCTTCCTTCTCTATCCCAACTCATCCCCATACTTCAAACTACAGAAATGAACAAGACAAATCTAATTACATACTTCTGTCTCCAACAAAATGATGATTTTTCTCATAATATACAGTACTGCAAAATCTGTCATTCTCCATTCATTAACCTTTGTGCAAATAAGAATTAAATATATCAGCTTTTCTTTCTTAAAATGACATGGATCAATAATCTACTTTGATTATAAATATTTCTATTTCTAAATAGTTGTTACAATTATCACAAAGTGGACTCTAGATTTTAATATTATACTTCTGAACATAAGAAACATACTACCTAAATAGCACACTGGTGGCTCAGAGGTTAAAGCATCTGCCTGCAATGTGAGAGACCTGGGTTTGATCCCTGGGTCAGGAAGATCCCCTGGAGAAGGAAATGGCAACTCACTCCAGTATTCTTGCCTGGAAAATCCCATGGATGGAGGAGCCTGGAGGGCTACAGTCCACAGGGTCGCAAAAAGTCGGACATGACTGAGCAAATTCACTTTCACTGAAGTCCATCTGTCTAGTAAATTCTTAAAAAAAAATTTTATTATGAACTATCTGGAGTTATTATATATGAAATTACAATTACGGAATTGAATACTTTATGTGTGTGTGCCTTTACAGTGCCTGTAAGATCATGTGTCTTCTTACAAGTAAATATAGTCTATTCTTTGCTAAATACTATTTTATTGCATGATTCAGTTCAGTTCAGTCGCTCAGTCGTGTCTGACTCTATTGGATCCCATGAATCGCAGCATGTCAGGCCTCCCTGTCCATCACCAACTCCCAGAGTTCACTCAAACCCATGTCCATAGAGTCTGTGATGCCATTCAGCCATCTCATCCTTTATCGTCCCCTTCTCCTCCTGCCCCAAATCCCTCCCAGCATCAGAGTCTTTTCCAATGAGTCAACTCTTCGCATGAGGTGGCCAAAGTACTGGAGTTTCAGTCTCAGTATCAGTCCTTCCAAAGAACACCAGGACTGATCTCCTTTAGAATGGACTGGTTGGATCTCCTTGCAGTCCAAGGGACTCTCAGGAGTCTTCTCCAACACCACAGTTCAAAAGCATCAATTCTTCAGCACTCAGCTTTCTTCACAGTCCAGCTCTCAGATCCATACATGACCACTGGAAAAACCATAGTCTTGACTAGATGGACCTTTGCATTGTTAATCTAATCTGCTAATGAAGGACAACAGAGGTGCTTACAGTTTTTGGCCAGTACAATCAATACTGTTTTGAATATTCATGTACCAGTCTCTTGGTGTACCTGGAAATGCACTTCTCTTGAGTATACTCAGGAACAGAAGTTAAGTCATAGGCATTTCTCCAAAGAGGACATACAGATGGCCAAGAGGTACATGAAAGATTGTTCAATATCACTAATTATTAGAGCAATGCAAATCAAAACTACAATGAGATATCACTTCACACCAGTCAAAATAGCTATCATCAAAAAGTCCACGCACAATAAATGTTGGAGAGGGTGTGGAGAGAAGGGAACCCTCTTACACTGTTGGTGGGAATTTAAATTGGTACAGCCACTACGGAGAACAGTACAGAGATTCCTTAAAAAACTAAACCTAGAGCTACCATATGACTCCACAACCCCACATCTGGTTGTATATCTGAAAAAAAAACAACATGGTCAGAAAGGATACATGTACCACATGTTCATTGCAGCATTGTTTACAACAGTCAAGACACGGAAGCAACCTAAATGCCCATCGACAGGAAGGGAATTAAATTGGTACAGCCACTACGGAGAACAGTACAGAGATTCCTTAAAAAACTAAACCTAGAGCTACCATATGACTCCACAACCCCACATCTGGTTGTATATCTGAAAAAAAAACAACATGGTCAGAAAGGATACATGTACCACATGTTCCTTGCAGCATTGTTTACAACAGTCAAGACACGGAAGCAACCTAAATGCCCATCGACAGGAAGGGATAAAGAAAATGTGGTACATATACACAACAGAGTATTACTCAGCCATTAAAAAGAATGAATAATGCCACCTGCAGCAACATGGATGAACCTAGAGACTGTCATACTGAGTGAAGTTGAGTCAGACAGAGAAAGAGAAATATCAGAAATATTCTATGACATCCTTATAAGCAGAATCTAAAAGGAAATGATAGAAATGAACTTATTTACGAAATAGAACAGATTCACAGACTTAGAAAACAAACTTACGGTTGCTGGTGGGGAAGGATGGGGGACAGGATAGTTAGGGAGTTTGGGACTGACATGTCCACACTGTTATATTTAAGATGGATAACCAAAAAGGACCTATTATATAGTACAGGGAACTCTGTTCAATGTTATGTGACATCCTGGATGGAAGGGGAGTTTGGGGGAGAATGAATACATGCATGTATATGGCTGAGTCTCTTTGTTTTCCACCTGAAACTATCACAACATTGTTAACTGGCTATACTCCAAAATAAAATAAAAAGAAAAAAAAAAAGATAGTCATAGGGTATGCATATCTTTAGCTCTAGTATGTAATATCACACTGCTTTGCAACTTTCTTTTCCCATTTTGTGACCTGTCATTTTAATTTCTTGACTGTACCTTTTGAAAAATATAAGTTTTTAATTTTAATGTAAAATG
>SJYC01089980.1:0-16731 GCA_006408675.1 Madoqua kirkii | reverse complement strand
GGGGGAGGGAAGTGGGAAGGAAGGCTCCAGGGCAAGTGCTCCAAGCATCTTTCTTGGCTTGTTTGTCTTCCTGTACCAAGATGTGTGCAGCGGGAGGGGGGCGGGTGTGAGCAAAGGTCCCAGACAGTCCGGAATCAATCCTCCTCCCGTTTTCTGGTTGTTACCCCACGTCATGGTCTCTAACCGTGCGCAGCAGATGGCAGGGGTGGGGATGATGGCAAAGAAGGGCCAGTCTGGACAGCGTTCCCATGGCAGCTGCTGCTGCTGCTGACCGCCCTCCGTGTGGTCCAGGGCTTAATGATTGCTCTGTGCTCCCAGCATTCAAGACCATTCTCTGAAGCTTCTTTCTGAATTCCCAGAGCTTGAAAAAAAGTTGTAGTGAAAGTGTTAGTTGCTCAGTCGTGTCTGACTCTTTGCGACCCCATGGACTGTAGCCTGCCAGCCTCCTGTGTCCATGGAATTCTTCAGGCAAGAATATTGGAGTGGACCATTCCAATATTTGGAATTCCCTTCCCAGTTGTCATGCCCTTCTCCTGGGTATCCTCCTCACCCAGGAATGGAACCCAAGTCTCCCACATTGCAGGCAGATTCTTCACTACCTGAGCCACCAGGCAAGTCTCAGAGCTTGGTTCTTGTTAATTATTTATGAGGCAAACACTCTGTGCCAGACTTGGGCTCCTGTAAAACAGACATGACCCCTGCCCTCAGGGGGCTTATCATGCTTAGTCACAGAGACTAGAAAAATAGCTACCCAGTGTCTTGACTCTGTTTTTTCCATCAAAGGAAAGGACATGATTTTATTCCAATTAGAATATAACCAAAGTCAGCCCCTCATTTCTGTTTTGGCTCACAAGTGAGTCGCCAGCTGCTTTTGTTGGTCTTTTATGTCACTGATGGCTGATCATCTTTTTGGACGTGGGGAAAATGTCGGTAACTTGAATCAATGATTTGGAAAACAAAAATTATGCAGAAGTTGAGATGGCTACACAATAAAATACAACACATACCAGAAAACACCTACTATGCTCCATAACGTGATATTTTTAGAACTTTTGTTTAATTCTACAAAAAGCTTTCAGTGATTGTGTTCATTACATTTGAAGGAAATTCACATGCATTATGCAGCAGTGTCTAATCAGTCAAAGCAAGTTCTGGGGAGAGGATCTGAGCATTTTCATGGTTAGTAGCAATTAATATGGTTCTCTTAGGCTCTTTATTTTGCATGTTACAGTGTCCATTTGCAGGATTTTAATGATTAAATGATTTTTAACCAGTTGTGAAATTAAATAATCCTCATGCATTAGAACTCAGAAAATATTTAAGTAAGACTTTTCACCAGATCTTTTGTCCTTCTTCACAGTATCTGATTATGCTGTGAACTTTCAAACAAGAAGTGTGTTATCTATATCCCATCTCTATTTTCTTCCATCTTGACTTTTTTCATCATTGGCAGGACCCTGATCTTTACAGTTAATATGAAGGAGGGAGTTTAATAGATTTGGTATAAATGAATTGAGTCAGGCACCTTAGAAATTGCTTTTCCAGGCAGTAAGAATTCAACTTCTTATATTCTTGGAAAGTACCAACAGAAAGAGACCTAGGAAAACTCCTTTCTGATGGAGGTTTTTTTCTCCCTAAAAACATTTTTATTCTATTTTATTCAAATGTTTTTATGAATTGTCTTAGCCTTTGGTAACATGATTTCTTGGAGGAAAGTATCAATTCATATAATTATATTAAAGTTATGTAAAATATATTAAATAATTTGGTCTGTGAAGTATCACAAGGAATAGATAGGGCTATGAATCAAGGACTAATTGTCTATCAATAATTACTTATTAAATAAGTATACAGTATAGTCAGAACCCAGTTTATGGAGTCCGGTTGCCTCAGTTTGAGTTCTGCTTACAAGCTGTATGATATTGGGCAATTTACATAGTCTTTTTTTGTGCTTGTTTCCTCATGTGTAAAGAAGGATAAAACATGACCAACCTTATTCTAGTTATTACTACTGCATCACAAACCACCACAAAACGCAGTGGCTTTAGCAACAGGACACTAGTCATTTGGGTCATGAATCTTCACTTTGGTGATGGGCACTTGGCAGAGATAGCTTGTCTCTGCTCCACTGCATCAGCTGGGTGGGATGACGAATATCTGAAGCCGTGTGCACTTTGTTCAGCTGATGGTTGATGCTGGCTGTCAGCTGAGATTCTACCTGGGTACTATTGGTTGGAAAACCTCTATGTGGCCTTCCCACGTTGCCTGACCTCCTTTACATCGTGGTGGCTGGATCCACGGTGAACATCCCAAGGGAGGAAAAATCCATGTGGATGTGGTATTGCCTATCCTTAGAAGTCAAGCCATCCCTTATCCCATATTCTGTTCATTGAGACCTTCCCACATGCTCAAACAAGGTCAAGGGGAAGGAATAGAATCCATCTCTTGCTAAGGGATGGTAAGGGATGGCAAGGTTCTGAAGAACATAGGAGACCAGAGATATGGTTGTGGTCATTTTGGGAAAACACAACCTTTGACTTGCTTGATGTGGTTTTTATGAGTCAGTTCATAAATAAAATGTTTAGCACACATGAAGCAGTAAGCACATGTGCTGTTGTTATTGCAGAGCATGTAAAATGTGCAAAGGGGATTGTATAAGTTCTTGGGTTAGAAAGAGAATTCTGCAGTTATCAGTTGTCCCTAATTTCAGCATAAGGAAACCGAGGGCTAGAGGCTAACTTGCCCAGCCATCCAGTGAAAGAACTGAGGTCATGAGACCAAAGTTGTGAGTGCTTATTATTTCAGGTCAGACTCTGGAAACTTACAGAGCTGGCAATCGTGGAAATAGACCTCTGAATAATTAATTAAGACAAGAAATGAATGCTCTGTCTCTTAGAGAGCTTTGGAATCAAAGATAGACCTGATTACAGAAGAAATAGCCCTTTTCTCTATCTTGTAGTATACTTGTGTTCAGTTGCAAATTGGTTTTTCTGCTTTTATTTTGTGGTTGATAGGATCAGAGGAAATTCTGCCCAAACTGCTAATACCACTTATTTTACCACATAATGCATACAAGGCAGTAGTTTTGTTAAAAATCATAATATTGTTTAAAATATCCCAAATGTGTGAAGGCTTGCCAGTCTCATATACAAATATTTACAACCGTACCAGGAGACTGTATCTGAGGAAGTGGGCAGATGAGAAGTACATGACGCAGTCCAGGTCATCAGGTGGCAGGAGAGAGCTGGGATGTGGTGTGGGGTGGCCCTTGTTCATTTCAGAAACCTTTACCTCCCACCCTAGGGCTCAGCAAGCCCCAGCCCAAGGCCACTCCCACAGCCTGAGATGCTGACATGAGACTGCAGGAGGGAGCCTTGCTACCTTGGACCAGTTCTTTGCAAACAAACTTTCTCTTCTTAATGACGCCTCTGTGATCTCATTATGTTGGCACAGCTTGACCAGTGCTCTCCCTAGAAAAAGCCCATTTCCATTGGTCTTGGCTAAGCTAATGCTTATTGAGTCATCCTCTTGGAAACTTGGGACAAAACAGGGTCTGTCTGCTGACTCCCAAAAGCAGATCTGACATTTTCTCGATGTAAAATTTCAGCGGTTATAGTTACTAAAACTTCAGGCCAGTATGAAACCGAGGGGCTGCAGGTGAAGAGTAACTTACTTGCTGGGCATAGGCTGTAATGGGGGGTGGTTAATATGAATATGTTTTAATCAGGGAGGACTCGTTGGGTTGGGAGCAGGGAAAGGAATGGTGGTCCCCTCTACAGTCTGCCGTGCCTGAGGTCCTATCTTTCTTCCTGGCTGTAGGAGAAACAGCGCTACTTCCTGCAGGTAGAGGAACAAAGGTGAAAATTCACGACATGTGCTCACTGTGCCAGGCATGTGGCAGGTGTCCAGTACAGGTTACCTAGAGGCAGCCGCAGTGGCAGCAGTATGAAAGACTGGCATAGAGCACTTCAGCTAGGGGAAATATGAAAGAAGGCAACATGGAAAAGTAAATGTGAAGTGTAATCTAACGCCAGCTAGACTGTAAGGGAGAAGTTTTCAGTGGGCATCGGTGAAAAGGAAAATATTTAAGGTAGAACCAGGACAACGTCATAAAACTCAAGATACTGTCATATGTTTGTTACTAATAAACTCCTGTTATATGACTTGGCAATGGTTTATGAGACTGCCCTGTAAAACATCACTTCTGTTGTAAAGTCAATTGTTACAGACTCTTAATAGGATGATGTTGCCCGGTATTTCTGCAAAATTAATAATGTTGATATGGGGGACACTGATGTTTGTCTAGACAATAGCAACTTCTCCTTCATCTGGGTAAGAGTCCCATTTTTGTCTTGGTTTCAACCTTTCATCCATGTGGTTCAGGTAGCCTATAACCATCTAGGCTATAATGGTGGTTCTGTTCTTGTTGCCAATGATTGGTTCAGGGTGGAAAAGGAAGAAGGCCTCTAGTGAAAAGTTCCTAGCTCTTGGAAATAGCTACATTCTGTCTCTGGAGATTGCTTTATGAAGTTGTGATGCCTGGATCTACTGCAGCCGTATTGTGGACATGAGGGAGGGATTAGCCATCATTTTATTATTATTTTCATTGGCTTAGTTTTGCCCAGCGAGAGATGCATTCCATCATCTCTCCATTTTTTTATACTGGATGAATGTATCTTGCTGTTGTTTTTGCACATTCTGCCTGTGTTAAACCCTACTTATTTCTGCTCCATAATAGTGTGCAATCCCAGAATCTCTTTGCTCTCTTGGGCTGGCTGAGTCCCACTTTTCTGGCAGTCTTCTTGTAGTATATTTCAAAATGTGGCTTTTTTTCCATTTCCTATGTCTGTTCAATCTCATATGCTTTTCTTCCAGCAATTTGTAAAGGTCTGTCTTCATTGGCATCCTCTGTTCCATTTTCTCTTCTTTTTGTGGTTGTGGGTTTATTCCTTTTTACATTTTTATGCATTGGAAAGTGCACAGGCTAATGCTTGGGCTTAGTGGATCAGTGTGGTTGTTTCTTTTCTAAATTGCTCATTATAGTTCCATCGATTATGTTTTAATATTACTCCTTTCAAGGATTAAACAGTGAGAAGTCAGCTGGAATAGCTAAAGGGGAGATGCCGAGGATCAAACCCAGCGCCTCGTGCCTGCAAAGCATGTGTGCTACCCCTGAGCTGCGTCCCCACTGCTCATTACATTTCATCCCTCTTTATATTGGCGGTGTCATCGATTTGCAAGACCTATTTATACACTAAGATATCAATCCTTTTTTTCCATGTATAGCCAATATTTTTCCTACTGTATTGCTTTTGAGAACGTCTTGTGTGTTTCTTGACATATGGAAGACTTTATTGTAGTGTAGTAAAACGTATCCATCTTGTTTGTGGTTTCTTTCTGTTTTTATTCTTAGAAGGACTTTTTCTCCCCAATATCTGATGTACAGTTCTTATTACATTTTTGATCCTCCCTTTCTTTTTGAATCCAAATGGGTTAAATTTAACTGATGGTATTTTCAGTTCACGGCACACCATCATCACTGATCCATGCAGAGCCCTTGTTTTTCACTTTCTCTTTTCCCTTTTGTCTTCTGTCCTCAGTGGCATTTCTCTCTCCAACCATGTACATCTACTGTAATGCATGTAGTGTATGTTCTTCATTTTAGAAAACCATGCACCAGTTTTTATCCATCTGGAGTTAGAGATTTAAAAAATTTAAAAAACCACTCAGTTTTCTTACTACCTTTCTCTAATTATTCAAACTGCCTTCTTTACCAAATGTCGGGTTCCAGGTTTTCTAGCCTGTTCTGTTTCTGTTTCTGCCTTAATGATTATCTAATTTAAAAACATTTGAATATGTAGAAATGAAAATCACATGTAATGCTCTTCCTGTATCTTTTAATTCTTCACTTTTTATTACCACGATAGACAAGGGGGCCATTCTTTAACAACTAGCAGCACATTTGTATATGTTACTGTAGTAAACTGCCTCACTGCCATCTAAGCCAGTCACGTGTTACGATTTCCAGACTGTGAAAACCATCATGATTCTAGGAGCAGGAACATATTTAAAAGTAGTGCCTATGACTAATTCAAAAGGAGTTACTGAAGATATTGACTGTGATTAACATTCTCATAACCTTAAATCACACTCTATCAACTTCGAAGCAAATAATTTCAAATGTCATTTTGTAGATTGATAAAGTAGGAGCCAAGAATGAAATCCGGGTCTGACCTTCTTTTTATTCATGCCGAGCAAACTTTTCTTTCTGGAATTGATATTTATCAGCAGCTTTCATCTTTCCTGTGTGTTTATCATGGGGTTGTGGCTTATATATGGTTCTTATTCCATGGAGCATATGGAAATTGGTGGTGAGAATCAAATTTGCTGCTTTTGGACAAAAAATAGTGCCTTGTTCCCTGAAGCAGCCCTCTACCGTGGTTCTAGGTGCTTGATGCGGGGGAGGAGACGGAGGGAGAAGAAGGGTAGCAGAGACTTTTTATGCTTCCCAGGGCAAAATAAAAGGGGAAAAGTGGCAACTGACGAGCACCTGAAGAATTAAATGTAGAAATTCAGAAAAACTAAAACTCTAGCATTTTGTGGCAGTAAAACAGGAAAAAACCAAACCAAAACAAAACATCACAACTACTTTCCTTTAAGTGTGAGAATTTTAATTTCTACCGATAATTGGTAATATAATAATTGAAGGGGCTTTGTTAGGAGGAGGACTTGGGACACTTAAGGTAATTTAGGTAATTAATTAGTTCAGGGAAACTTCTCACTAATAGATGCTTATAATCTTTCTGGATACTGTGTACATTCTAATTGATTTACTAAAAGCCACATAGTTTAAAAGCCATGAAAATGACAGCTAATCGCAGTAATTGCATAGCACATTTTACAATGCTGAATATGAGAGGATTTTTAGAAAAGGAAGGTTGAACCCAGATAGGTCAAGTGAATTGTATCAGGTTACTCAGTAGCTTAGGAGCAAAACTGGATTTGCATATCAGACCTTTAACAATGCCCAGTGTGGGTTCTGCCTTGTAGGAAATGCAGACTGCTTTCTCTAAGAATCACCTGGCTGTCTGGAGCTCTGGGTGGAGACTGAGGATTAGCCAAGGTCACTTTCAACCAGTGTGTGCTCACTGCAAAACAGTTGAGTTCATTGAATTAGAGATAATGAAGGGAAAGTTAGATACACATTTTTCACTTGCTTTTCCTGAGTTAATTTTCTTTTGAGTGAATGAAAAATTCATTTAGTAAAATAAGTACAGAATTTTCATGTATCTGAAACCACCAGTGGCTCTAAATTGTGCTGCTTTTTGTTTGCTAAGTCATGTCTGACTCTGCAACCCCGTGAACTGCAGCACTCCAGGCTTCCCTGTCCTCGGAGTTTACTCAAACTCATGTTCATTGAGTCAGTGATGCCATCCAACCATCTCATCATCTGTTGCCCCCTTTTCCTCCTGCCCTCAATCTTTTCTGATATCAGGGTCTTTTCCAATGAGTCAGCTCTTCACGTCAGGTAGCCAAAGTGTTGGAGCTTCAGCTTCAGCATCAGGCACAAGCAGTAAATTACTTACTCCTTAACTTCACAGAAGGGCTTCCCTGGTGGCTCAGATGGTAAAGAATCTGCCTGCATGTAGGAGTCCCATTACTCAAACTCATGTTCATTGAGTCAGTGATGCCATCCAACCATCTCATCATCTGTTGCCCCCTTTTCCTCCTGCCCTCGATCTTTTCTGATATCAGGGTCTTTTCCAATGAGTCAGCTCTTCACGTCAGGTAGCCAAAGTGTTGGAGCTTCAGCTTCAGCATCAGGCACAAGCAGTAAATTACTTACTCCTTAACTTCACAGAAGGGCTTCCCTGGTGGCTCAGATGGTAAAGAATCTGCCTGCATGTAGGAGTCCCGGGTTCGATCACTGGCTTGGGAAGATCCCCTGGAGAAGGGAATGGCTACCCACTCCAGTATTCTTGCCTGGAGAATTTCTTGGACAAAGGAGCCTGGTGGGCTACAGTCCATGGGGTCACAAAGTGTCAGGCACGACTGAGCAACTTTCACTTTTTCACTTTCAGCTTCACAGAATTCTACTCTGTAAAGGCAAATGAACTTTGTAATAAGAGTAGGCACTAATAGGGCATATTTTTTAAATCTTTTTGTCATCTTACTGGGATTAATTTATTCCTCCCCCCAGGTTAACATGGTTTTATATAAAATTATTTCCATGTGTATTTATTTTTTGTGTTTTTTTTCCATGTGAATTTTAAATTAAAATATGAAGTTTTTTTTTTCCCCAGCCATCCTTTTTTTCATCTTGCTATAAATTTTCTACACACAGTTAGAGAATATAGTCCAAATATATTCACAAATAGAGAATATATTCCAGGAGTAATATCTGCCTATGCTATATATTCAAATGCATATCATCTTTTCTGTTCATTTGATAGAATGACAACCTCTACCCCTTTCCCAGTTTTCTAAAAAAGCCTGATTGTTATACTATTGGATTTTTAAAATAAACTGCCCAGTACATTATGTGACTCCCATAAGTCTACCAGATGGATCCCAAAGATACTGAGTCATATTATTCAGCCTTCTGAACACACATATTGTTAACATTATCTGCCAGCGTTTTAAAAACTCATTTGCCAATATTCTACCTGTTAAGGATTCAGAGATTTGGGAGTGTATCTTCTAGTTTTCTTACTTCTTAGAATCTGTTTTAATCCTTGTCTGTTAACGCCAATCAAATATTGAAAAAAGAGCTTGAAGGCTGCCAAGAAGACAACATGACTTTAACATACAGAGTTTCAAGCATGTATATGAGAAGGAGTTTTTCCATAGATCGTACTTTTAAAACATAATATAAAGTCTTCATTCTGTACCTTTCATAGTGCCTTTTGAAATGATTTCTGAATAATCAAAGCATTTTGTTATTGAAGCATAATATATCAGATTTAATATAAAAATCAGATTTAATTGAGGGATGAGATACCCTGCGAGTGCCTGTAGCTTGACTGAGATACACTTGGTGGAAACTTTTCCAGGCAGTTTCGGTCGGAATTTAGTAGTTTTATTTTGGGGTAGCCCATTTGCTTCCTCAGCAGTACTGTTGCCCTTTCCCTTCATCTCTCCCTCCATTTCTTCTTTTCTTTGAGTCTGATTCTTGCACCAAGTGTGCAGTGCATTTGCTGTGCCCTGACTTGGGGTTTTGAGGCTGCAAGGCTGCCTGAGACCCAGAGTGAGACACGTGTTCCGTGGGTCTGACAGCCGCTCCTCACGTCGGGGTTTATTTTCCTTCAGTCTCTCTTCCTTCTGAAATATCACTGCAAAGAAAAAAAAAGACATAAAGCATCTGATCTTGCTTTTCACTTCCTTTTCTATTTCCAGCCACCTGTTCTTGTTTTCTAATTAACCCCAACACAGTGACAAGAGCCAAGAGTCTCAGGGTTCCGTAAAACGCAGAATAAAAGGAAAGCCACATCTACTAGATTGTTGCCCTAAGGGAGACTCGACATCGTATTTGAGAAAGGCAACTCTCTTATTCTTTGTCCGATTTGTAGAGGAAGCAGCAGTGACTTGTCTTCTCACTCCTCTGCTTCAAAAATGAATCAGAGGTTTCTGTGTATATTGTGTGATAAGGGGGAGGCTTGTTCCTAAGAGCTCAGAAAGGCCCAAAGGTGGACTTTGAACCCCATGCTTCTAGGCCAGGGCCTCTGTGCGGGCTGATGGCCTCCCAGCACCTGCGTGTAAACTGATTCAATAGAGCATGGTGTGTGCAGGGTTCAAGGGGCTGATAAACGCCTGAAGAGCCTTCATGGCAGACGCTTGGCCAATAGGAGTGACATCACCTGGCAACATCCGATAGGCCTTTCCACACTGCCTTGCTCTGAAAAGTATTTGAACCCAAGCAGAGGGTGCTGAGAACTGACACAAAGGGGCCCTGTAAGGATGGGAAAGGAGGAGAGAAAGAAGAAAAACTGGCTAGTAGGAAATGAGCAGATCCTGCCTGTCTGCTGTGGACCAGGGCTGGGCTCTGGGGTCAGGACAGATGCAGTCATGTCCTGGGCGCTGATGGTCTAGTGACGAGGGACAGACCAGCAGCACAGGTCAGGCCACTGTCCGCAGACGGGTGGCCGGTTCAGTCCTGACGGCTCTTCGTTCACTCATTCCCTCTTGATGGGAGACTTCCTAAGAGCTGCTCTGTAAGGAAGTAGCTTTTCTTCTCCAGGCTGAGGTCAGAACACTAGTGGGGCATTGCTGCACAGGGTCAGGTGCCCCTTTGGAGTGGGCAGAACTGGACGATGGCTGGAGGAAGGTTAGTTCCACATTGTGCCCCAGCTCCTGCGCGTGTCCCTCCATTAGGAATTCGTAGATATAACATCTGTCTGATTTTCACTGCTTCTGGCATCTCTCGGCTTATATGGGAGCCAGCAGGACCTTGGGGGCTATGGAGCTGTTTCAGGGGGTGGGGACCCCATGCCTGTAGCTCCCACTTCCTGTGGTTGGAAGACACAGTCTCACAGAACTCCTTTTCTGTTGAGATGAATAGCATTCACATCCATCAAAATACATTTCTCGGTTCATAGCCTCTTTTTGTCATTGAGTTGTACATAAGGAGATCTGTGAAATATTTTAATCTGACAGTGGAATTCTAAAGGGTGGGAACTGCTCCTTCAAGGAGAGTAAGAAAGATCTTACTTTCTGTTAGAGCACAGTGCGCCTCTGCTTGTCCTTCTCAGGCTCCTGCTGTATACGCCTGTTCCCACCCGGGACAAAGAATTACTACTGAGAGATTATCTAGGTAAAATATTAAAATCTAATCTTGCACTGATGATTTGTCACAGCTGGGAATCTGATTCCTTCTTTAGCAGAAAACGGTGATTGTGAGGATTATGCTGTTCATCTCTAAGGAGGACAGTACAAGAGGATTTTTGCCTCTGTTTTTTAAGGATTTCTCTGAAGGCACTCAGAGAGCGAGGATCAGCTCTTTCCTGCCTCCTTTCCTCTCTCCTTCCTTCCTCCTCTGCCTCCCTCTCCCCCTTTCCATCTTGAGTAAAAAGGGAGAGTGTGAGTCTAGTTTTGACCAGGAACTCAGAACCTTTCGTTAAATATTTACAAGAGCTGGTAATTCGGTCGAGTAATTCTCATCTGAATGAGGACAGGAGACCTCTGGACTGTGTTCCTAGCTGCTCCAGAGCTCTTGGAAGGACAAACTATAAATGACCTCATGCTTCCCTGGTGGCTCAGTCGTAAAGAATCCGCCTGTAATGAGGGAGACCTGGGTTTGATCCCTGGGTTGGGAAGCTCCCCTGGAGGAGGGCATGGCAACCCACTCCAGCATTCTTGCCTGGAGAATCCCCGTGGACAGAGGGGCCTGGCGGGCTACAGTCCACAGTCGGGCACGAATGAGTGACTAAGCACAGCGCAGAGGTTTTCTGTGATCAGAAAGCACTGTGGATGCGCTGGTGATTCTAAGTGTGTGTGATCAAATGAAACCACAGTCTTGTCTCAAAGGTTTCCCCTGACAACACTCACACACACAGTTACACACTGACACATCTACACATTCACACACACATTCATACATACACACCCACACCCCATCTAGGGAGCAGGGCAGACAGCTCTGTGTCTACGGACATTCCATCCAGGTCTGCAGCAACCCTAGGAATGACCACCAGGGGGCAGCAGAGGCCGCAGAACCCGGCCAGCCCCGCTGGAGGGGTGGGGGGGGGGCGCTGACCCTTGGGGGTGGACCCCTGGGGTAGGGACCTGGCTCCCAGAGAGAGGAGAGTTCGAGTTCTCCCAGCATCCCCAAGTTTATTCTGCTTCCTGTTCGGGCCTAGGATGTCACCTTTTTAAACACACGGGTTCACATGGTCCTTACCTTTCCTGTCCCCTTCATGCCTGGCTTCCATGTTCCTGGAGTGGCCATCCGTGACCCTACCTGCTCTCCTGGGGTGGAGGACTGCAGGAGCCCACAGTCTGGGCCAGTGGGGTCATTTGGGGGCTCCAGGAGGGGAGGAGGGGCAGTGGGTGACTTGGCCACTCGTGAGAAATGAGCTGATGAGAAGAGGGGCGGTTGCTGTCACAGAGTGGTCTGTCCTTCCCACCCCATGCTGTTGGAGGGACGGACATGTGGAGGATGGACATCTTCTCATTCTTGTGAAAAGTGTCATATGCCCTAGTTTGGAGTCAGACTCTTCTTGGTCTCCCTGTTCCCCTGTATTGCCCTTTCTGAATCTCTCCTGCACAGAAATTCTAAAGCTGCTGCTCACTGCAAGAAAGTGGGGGCTGGAGGACTTGGCTTCCTGCATCTTTGGGGTAAAAGGAGGGAAACTTGTAGCTGAATTTTGCAGAAATCCACGTGGAGATCAGAACAGCCTTTTGGGTCTCTCTGAACTCACAACCCAGTCTTGATGGAGTTATTTGCTATCCAAGTGTTCAGAACATTAAATACCTAACCATTTCCAAGGTGGCATTTTCACAAGCATTTTTCCTGCCTCAGTTTCCTCGAGTGAAAAACTTTTTTCCCTCTTGTGTGTGTGTGTGTGTGTGTGTGTGTGTGTGTGTGTGTGTGTGTGTGTCTACGACAAAAAACAAAAGCCTAGCTGCCCTGATGGGGATGTCTGCAGTTTGCATATTTAGTGACCCAGTGGGGAAAGGTGACAGCTAGCGATGGTGCTTCTTACACAGCCTTTACCACCAGCTCTGTGTGATCCAGGGAAAGTCACTAATCATATTTGGCCTCAAAAATGGGAACACTGACCTTTTCCAAAATCCACCAAACTGGAACATAATAGGGTTGTCATAGAAGCAAATGACACTTAGGTTGTTGGGGGGAAAACAATGTACATTTTTATCAGGAGGATATTCCTAAGGTCCTTAGAAGCATGGTTTTGATGGATATAAATAGGGAATTAAGACCTGTTATTAACCACCTTGCATTTGAGGTCCTCTGATGACTTCTGGTTGGGGGAGGTGCCAGTGGAACAGCAGGATCTGAGGGGATGGGAGAATACCGCCTTCTGGAGGCCAGCCCCATGGGGTGGGGGTAGGGGGTCTTTCCAGAGACTGACCACAGGGATGGATGCATGACTGCGTGTGGGGGGATGGGGGAGTGGGTTACCATTCAGGGTGGAAAGATGCTGAAGACAGATTTAGTTACATCTCGATTTCTTGATTTCAGCGTGTTTATATTGGGCGTTTCGCGTTTAGAGCTAATTAAATCGATTCATCATCTTTTGTGAAATACCAAAACGATTTGGTAAATGCTAAGTAGGCTAGCGGACATTTACGTCATTTAACACAAGGCGTAGGCCACCTGCAACTTGTAGGTGATTCATTAATTTCAAGTAAGTTTCACGCATGTAAGTAAATGGCAAAACTAAGGGCTTACGTTGCAGCTCTGCGTTAGCCAGAAACTTGTCGCCACGACCCTTGTCAAGGAGCTTTTTCATCCTGTGTTTTCTTTTTAGAATTGTATGGTTTCAGGTCTTATATCTAAGTCTTTAGTCCATTTTGAGTTAATTTTTGTGAGTAGTATGAGATAGGGCCTAGTTTCATTCTTTTACATGTGAATATCCAATTTTTCCAGCACCATTTAAAAAATTATATTTTCTCAACATTTTGTGTTGGGGTATAGCTGGTTAACAGTGTTGTGACAATTTCAGGGTGAACAGTGAAGGGACTCAGCAATACATATACATGTACCATTCTCCCCCAAACTCCCCTCCCATCCAGGCTGCCACCTAACATGGAGCAGAGTTCCATGAGCTATAGGTCCTTGTTGGTTATCCATTTTTAACATAGCAGTGTGTACATGACCTTCCCAAAGTCCTTAACTGTCCCTTCCCCCAGCAACCATACGTTCGCTTTCTAAGTCTGTGAGTTTCTTTCTGTTTTGTAAGTAAGTTCATTTGTATAATTTCTTTTTAGATTCCACATATAAGGAATGTCATATGATATTTCTCCTCTGTCTGACTTACTTCACTCAGTATGACACTCCCTGGGTCCATCCATGTTTCCAACACCATTTCTTGAAGAGACTGTCTTTTATCTGTTGAGTATCCTTTGCTCCACTGTCAAGTATTAGTTGACCGTACATGCGCGGGTTTATTTCTGGGCTCTCTCTAACGTTCCATTGGTCTTCCTGTTTGTTTTTATGCCAGCACGTTTGGTTGTGATTACTGTAGTGTTTATAAGATAGCTTGAGATCAGGAAATGTGACACCTCGTGCTTTATTCTTTCTCAGAACTTATTTTGGTATTTGGAGTCTTTTGTGGTTCTGTATATAACTTCTTGTTTTGCTTTTCCTCTCTTAATGCCCTGAGTGACTTTCACCCTCATCTTCATCCTTCTCTTTCTCTGTTTGAGCTCGTTGCACCTCTTTTTGTCCCACATGCTCTGCCATAGGTAGAAATTCCTGACCCAGAGCAAAGTGGCGATGAGGGCAGTTCAGGTCAAACCTGCCTTGCAAATCCCCAAAGGGGTCCCCCAGACACAGAATCTCACAGACTGCCTCTGACTTCTTAATTTTTTTTTCATAATGGATGAGCGAGGGAAGACGATTTAGCTTGGATGTTAGGTCACAGCTAAATTCAGAGTAGATTTTCTTTTCTCTTTCTGTCTCTTGTTAGGAACTCATCCTGTTCTTACCCTTAGAGCCTTCCATCCTCCAACCAAAGACTGAAAAGTGACTTCACGCAAGGGATCATTTGCGAATTCACACAGATCTGGCTTGGCTGAGACAATCTTTCCGGGAGCATCCCTGGACCTCTGGTCCTTCGCTGTTTGCCCACGCACTTACGCTGTTTGGTGGTCATAGGCCGATCTCCCTGAGGGTCAGTTGGGACCTGCCGCCAGTGTACATCTCCTTGCTTTTCACTTTAGCCTTGCTGTTCCATGGAAGCCATCACTTCTTTCTTCTAGTGACACAGCCTCCCTGAGTCGTAACCTGGGCACATGGGTATCTGGTTGGTGACCGTATTTGTGGCCTTTTGTGTGGTAAGAGTGGCCACATGGCTCCACTTCCCCCAGTAAAATGTGAGCAGAGTGATGTTCACAGGGTCTGCCACAGTTCCTCCAAAGAAAATGCCCTGCCCTTCCTTTTCTCTGTGGCTTCCTTCCATCCCCAGATGGGATCTGCATTAATAAGCTAATGCAATACTTTGGCCACTTGATGTGAAGAGCTGACTCATTGGAAAGGACCCTGATGCTGGGAAAGATCAAGGGGGGAAGGAGAAGGAGGTGACTGAGGATCAGATGGTTGGATAGCATCACTGACTCAATGGACATGAGTTTGAGCAAACTCTGGGAGATAGTGAAGGAGAGGGGAGCCTGGCGTGCTGCAGTCCATGAGGTCGCAGAGAGTGGGACATGACTGAGCGGCTGAATAACAGAGAGAGGGACATGACTGAGTGGCTGAACAACAACACCATGCGGCTGAGGGCGATGCAGTCAGAAGCGACAGAGCAATGAGATGGAAGGAGGCAGGCTCTGCTCTTGAAGGAGCAGAACCACCAGAGGATGCTGGGAGGATGGGAGTAGAAATTGGGCACGTCACTGGGGCAGACCTGTGGAGATACTGCTGAAAAGGGAGACACGGAGACAAGAGTGGTCTGTGTTAGGTATTCAGTCGTGCCCAATTCTTTGCGACCTCATGGATTGTAGCCCACTGGGCAACTCTGTCCATGGACTTCTCCAGGCAAGAATACTGGAGTGGGTTGCCATTTCCTTCTCCAGAGAAGCTTCCCGGCCCAGGTTTCAAACTTGGGTCTCCTGCATTGCAGGCGGATTCTTTACTGTTGGAGCCACCAGGGTAATGGGGTGGGCCCTTCTAGAGATCTTATTTATTAGCCTCTTTTTTCCTACTAGCCCCGGCCTATGTAACCCCCCTCCCCACACCCCCAATTAACCTTGTGCTTTCCCCTCCCTTCTGTTCTTGGCCAGGTGAGAAGCCTGGAAGTGAGCCTGAAGAGGCGAAGCTGCAGACCACCAGCAGACAGATTGTGCAGAATGCCATCCTGCGGGCCGTGCAGCAGGTCTCCCGGGAGAGCCAGAGCCGGAGGAGGGACACCAGGGCTGGCGACACCGCCCGGGGCAGCCTCCGGCCGGGCGCGGGGGAGTCAGCCAAGAAGCATGAGAAGTAACTCACAGACGGGGCTCTGATCACATGCTTGGTTTCCAGCCCTTTTTTAAGTGTAGGATGTGCCACCAAAAGCGCTGCCAGTAAAGCAAGCTGAAGAGTCATTCACACCTCGCAGCAGGGTGGATTCGAGCTAGCCCTTGGCCGAGGGGCTCTGTCCTGGAAAGTGCATTAGACAACTCTGTTTATATTAATGCAGTGCCTCTGAAATAGGCAGGCAGGCAAGACACTGCCGTTACAGATGTAGTTTTGCAGCACAATTCATTTCTAAAGTTCTTTTAAAAAAATGGTTCTGTCTTGTTTGTTTATTTGGCTTTGTATGCATTCCTCTTGTAACTTTACTTACCAGTTCTTTCTGCTGAAGCACCGAGTGCCCTACTGTGATCTTCACAACATTTAAACAAGGCTTGCTGGAAAGGTGAGGGAAGGGCATTGCAGTCCTCTTCAAATATGGAACTGAAGGCTTTAATAAAGTGAGTTCAGGCCCAAGATCATATTAAGAAAAAGGTAAATTCTAAGTCCCTCAGGACCTTATAGAGGCATGTACTTATATTATTTTGTAAAAAAAAAAAAAA